>PVKE010043834.1:0-13228 GCA_004027555.1 Craseonycteris thonglongyai | reverse complement strand
ACCATCTTATTAAGCGAAATAAGTCAGACTGAAAGAATCAGGAAACATATGACCTCACTTATAGGTGGAATATAAAACTGAAAGTCACAAAGACACAGAGACCTATGGACACACTCAATAACTTGGTGATTGCCTGAGGGAAGGGGAGGCGGGGGGAGGGAGAGAGGGAAGGGAGGTGGGAGAGGGCACCAGCATTATGGACACACTCAATGGTTTGGTGGTTACCTGAAGAGGGGGAAGGAGTGGGGAGGGAGAGTTGGGGTGGGGGGTGGGAGTGGACACAGGATATATAGTGATGGAAGGAGAGCTGATTCTGGGTGGTGAGCACATAATGTGATGCATAGGTGATGTGATGTGGACTTGTACATCCAGAAACTATCTAATTGTTACCAACCAATGTCACCCCAATAAAGTTAACAATAAAATTAAAAATAATAATAATAATAACTAAATTATGATATTCACTATCATCTATAGCTCTGAGTTTGCAAGATGCCATTTATTTCTTTGCAAAATAATGCAACATCATTCCTGGCTCTCAGTCAGAAGACTGGGGGTCAAACTGAGGACATAGTAGCATATCAAGAAATAAAACACTGTCAACTACTCACCATTATTCCTAACTCATCACAGAGTTTATAGAATTCATCTCGCTCATAGATTCCTCCTCCCCAGACTCGAAGCGTATTCATGTTCGCATCCACAACAGACCGCAAAAGGAGCCATAGCCTATAGAGACATTTTTTAAATAAATGTTAATTTGAAATTTTGGGAATGCTACAAAAAAAAAAAAAAAGGACAAACACACATCGATAACCACATTTCAAATCTCTATTAGAACAACACATTTTAAAATTATGATGGTTTGAATATAATGCTAAGTGAAGAAAGTGAGACAAAACTAAATACACATTAACTGTAACCACATAAAATAAATAAACCTAGAAAAATTATGGGTGATATATTCTCTCTGCTTTCTAGATGCTCAGCAACATGATTATGCAATGCACTAATGTTATATAACCATCTTGAGCTACATGACAAAAATCAAAGTTTGAATACTAGGACCTAGCTCACTCACTCTTTTATCTCCTTTTGTACAATACTCCAGTCTAGTACCGTACTTCTTTCTCTAGGAAATTTCCTTTCTGTTTTTCCAATTACTACTCATATTACCCTCAGGAAAGTGTAGAAATTGACAGCCACTTTGAGAGCATGCACCATCCATCTTCAGACTAGCACCGAGCAAGGAACCAAAACACCAATAACAGGCTGGCAGGGGCTCCAGAGCATCGGACACTCAGCACTGGGCACCCATAAGCAAGTTCCCTAACTGGCCCAGCTGTGCTGAACAGTCACCACACAACCAGCCAGGAGAGCATTTATTATAAAAGGAAGAGAAACAGCAAATTATCTGTGTTGATGTCTGGAGAACAATTTCAATTTTATATGAAACTCAAAACAACAGACACATTTTGAAGTAAAAGGAAATTATGACAAGAAGTTTTGGCAAAACTAGAATTTAGTTACCAACCACATCTACATTCTAAACATTAATATGCTACAAAGCATGTTTATACATTTGTAAATAAGTTAACGTGTTTATTTTCACTTCACAAAGTTTATCTTCACTATCACAAAGGTAGTAGTGTATAAATCCAATCAGGAAATATTACTTTCTTATGAAGTTCTATTCTCAAAGCTTTACAAAAACAGTTGAGATTTTTTTTCTAGACTTAGAATTTTAAAGATTTTTTAGTTCTTTTTTTAAGATAAAAGTAAAGGACTATGCAAATATCTTAGCATAAAGAGGTAAATATGGGTTTCCATTTTTTTTTAAGCATGTACAAAATGGGAGGAAAACAAATTACAATCATCCTTTATTGTTTAGACTAGTATCCAAAATGTGCATTAGTCATTTTCTTGTTCCTCCAAAGAAAACATATATTGGGGTCTTCTAAAATTTGGATGGTTTCTGCAGTCTCAAATAGTTCATCTGTAAGATTATCTATAGCTCATGACAACTGAATACAAGGAATGACTGGGGGAAAAATCCAGCCATTGTCCATATAACACGAACTGTTACCGGTACATGGTGGGACACTTTCCAGACAGCCCTTGTATATGATTTAAAAATCCCTTCATTCTAAAGTTTCCATAATTCTACAATTCTATCATTATCCCATGGTTTCTTCCACTGAACTAAAAATAAATAAATAAAAAATTAGTAACTTTTAAGCTTTGTGAGACTGTTAATAGAAAGAGGAACAAATAGAGAAATGAAAACTTACAAGTCAGAGGTTACTCGATCTTGAAACAAATCTGCTGGGATCCAATTTGATCCTTTCAAAAATATGGGCAATCCATTAATTTTGAAGTAGAAACTCAGACCAGGAGACCCTTCTATGGGCTCTTCTATAAGTTCCACTGTCCTAAAATAAACCTATTATGAACCAAAGTAAATACTAAAAATCAAATTGAAAATATAAGCAAAAGAAATTTTTTTAAAAAGAAAAGCAAACTTTTGAACAATTTACATAAGCACAATTTAAATTTGCTATAAGGCACTTAGTGTGAAAGCACACATTTCAGAAAAATATATATATATATAATAAATGACAGATTTTGTTCCTTCTCTTTTAAAAAAAGAAACATAGAAATCATCAAAGATTGAAATGTATTATAGTTTTCCTCATGAAATAGGGATTTGTAATTACAATCAAAGATACACTTGAATATTTTAAAATTAAAGCAAAAACTGATACTATTTCACAAAAAAATTGGGGGGAAATTACTACCAGTTCAGCAGATGCATCTTTGATTGAAAAATATATTTTCATTTCAGTATTGTTAAAATATGCCAAAATGTGCACTTTAGAATAAAAGAAACATAGCACAAGGTATTTCATAATTTAGTAACTTTCCGATCTTAATAGCACATTACTATCAAATCACTTTGTTTAACAGGTAGTTTAATCCTAACTAATTATCTCCTTAAACTCAATGTTTGAGAAAGCTCTGGTATGTGACTGGAGATGGAAGCAGTGTTCCAACTAAAAGATGAAAAAGGAACATACACTCCAATGCTATCATGCTACCTGAGAAGAAGCTGAGACCTTTTTGTCTCAGTGACAGTCTAGCCTGGTTTTCCCACAATTAAACATGAGCAGCAAGACCCCAAATAGAGCAGATTGATGTTTTTATCCCATTCTTAATTCTTTCCAGCCATAAACTGAACCAAGGAATGAGGAACATGGTTCCACGCTAATAAAACCAAGCCTTAAACCAAGATTATGCATTTCTTTTCTAATTTAAATAAGTAATTAATCAACTTATTACATGTAATAAAGAGCCCATCATTCTTCCACTTTCTTATCCTTGCCTTTATTAATATGACCTGACATAACATATTAGAGTTAACTTTGTAAGAAGACACAGAATAAGACCAAGATGAGCAGGATCTTGACATGAAATTACCTCACCTGCTTTAAGGTGGCAAAATGTACTGTAAAAAAAAAAATGTACAGTGATTTACAGAGGTAACTTTTAAAATACCTTGATGGTGAATTCAAACATCTAGAACAGCGGCTCTTTAAATGTGGCCAGGGGACAACAGGGGATCCCTGGGAACCCTTCAAGGGTCCTTCAGTTCAAAACTACTTTCATAGTAAAGCTAAAAACATTTGCCTTTCTCACTCTCTATTTTGAGTATATCATGGAATTTCCCAGAAACTACATGATATGTGGTGACATCATTGCTCTTACAGCTGATAGAAGGTATACCTGTATGTACTGGTGTGTTCTAGTTCTACAGTAGAAATTTAGGGTATGGACATGTGTATCCTCAGAGATGAACCATTCTCAGTACTTCTACTGTGCTCTTACTACCTGCCTCAGCTATAATCTCTGTAACAATAATTTATTCCTACTATAATCTCTAAATAATAATTTATTATTGTTCAATAAATTCTTATTTTGAGTCCCAAAGTTTCCCTTGCAACCTACATAGAAACACAAAAAGACTACCGGTAGGTACCTTTTGTTAACTTGTTTCACAATAATTTTTTTTTTTTAATTTTTTTTTTAAAGGTTGTTTTTTTGTTTTTTGTTTTTATTTTTATTGTTTTTGACAGAGAGAGAGAGAGATACAGAGAGAGAGAGAGAACTGAACAGGGGAACTCCTCAGTTCAGCACATGGTTCTGCACAGGCCACGGCCGGGGCCGGGATTCGATCCTCGGTCCCCAGTGCTGCAAAGTGAGCGCTTAACCCACTGAGCCATCCCTGCTTCCCCACAATAATATTTTTAAGTTTTCAAATAAAAGCAAATTTCAATATTACTTAAAACTCATTTTAGAGTTTAATAATATTTTGCCTCATTCTAAAAAATTTATAATATACGTTTCCCTAATTTAAGGATGATTTGTTTTCTTAAAACAGAATTATAAGATGAACATTCTCAACCTATAGCCACACTGTTTACATATAAATATGCTAGAGAAAAATAAATGACACTACACATCAAAGAGTCTTCTGAATGTGATATTATAGAAGGAAATGTTTCAGCATCCGGAACTCTAATATAATAACCAATGCATTATATTACAGTGTCACACATGGATAACAAATCCACTAAGGGTACAAGATATACCAACAGGGGAAGCCGGGATGGCTCAGTGGGTTGAGCGCTCACTTTGCAGCGCCGGGGACCAGGGATCGAATCCCGGCCCCGGCCCATGCGGAACCATATGCTGAACTGGAAGCTCCCCCAGTTCAGTTCTCTCTCTGTCTCTGTATCTCTCTCTCTCTCTCTCTCTCTCTCTCTCTCTCTCTCTCTCTCTCTGTTAAAAATAAAAATAAATTAATTAATTTAAAAAAAAAATTAAAAAAAAAGATATACCAACAGGTTTTAATGTAACAGAGTATAAACTATTCATTGAAATGGCTTCAGATTCCACACTGCAACTAACCTTTAAGAAACTACTGGTTGTTAAATTCTCTTATAGTAGCATACTATCCACAATTATCGGAAAAAGATATTATGTTAAAATATGCCGAAATGTGCACCTTAGAATCAAAGAAATATAGCACAAGGTATTTCACAATTTAACAACTTTCTAATCTTAGTAGCACATTACTATAAAATCACTTTGTTTAACAGGCAATTTAATCCTAACTAAACTCAATGTTTGAAAAGAGCTCCTCCAAGAGCTCCTCTCTTTTCCAACTACATTATCCGTGTGAGGTCAGACTTTCCTCATATGTTCCAATGAAAACAAAATACTGCAAACTGACTGAATGCAGAAGCAGATATAAATCTAGCTGTCTTCTATGAAGCCACACATTCGCGAGACTGATTTACAACATGTAAAACAATGTCATTCTCACTGAACTTCTAATTTTTTAACTATACTTATTTATTTTTTCATAAAATAGCTCGTATCGTAACATGTCATAGGTTTACTATTGGGATTTAAAATAAATATTCAGTTCTCAGTTTTAAAATTTACCCACATAAATAAAAGCATTTTGGGGTTCTCAATAATTTTTACAAATGTAAAGCAGTTCTGAGTCCAAAATATTTTGAGAATCACCAATCTGAAAATAGAACTCACTTATTTATTTATATCTATTAATTCTATAAGTAGTATTAATGATAAAGCACATATTAAATTAGCTTTATGATTTTATTTCTAAAATAGAAGGACTAACAAAAAGTACAAGATAGCCAAATAAATTTTTTAGACAAGAGATAGGAATAGGTTAACTAAAGTGCTTAAGAGGTGTGTGATTAAGACAATTATATACTTCCCAAATTTCTTTCTCTGGGCAAACCAAACAGCTTAATATGTAATGAATCATTGATTCATAAACTTAAGTATTACTTCTCAATTGTATGTAATCAAATACTTAAGAACACTTATATAAAATAACTAGATTTTCAATTATTAGTAATTTTCTTAAAAAAACAAAACACACATTCTAAAAACTGGTAAATGTGACCTGAAATATTCTTCAAATAATTTTCATGGATTTCCAAAACACACCTCCTAAAATCATTTTACACCTACTATCATACATCTTTAGAGACAACCAAACATCACATTTCTGTCTACCCTGAAAACGCTCTAACAGGCAGAAGTATGGGGAAAACAGGAGCTCTCTCCTCAAACAGGCTTGTGCATGGTGACACACGAGAGAGACTCTCTGTCGTGCCCTAGAAGTCTGCAGATAGCACAACCAGAGCTAACAGACTTGAGTTTATATCAGCATTGTTACCTGCTCTCTTTATAACCAGAGATACAAGGACTGTCCAGAAAATATCCAGCCATTGTCAATGTAATGAGAACGGTTACATGGCTGAATACTTCCATACAGACCTCATATATTTAGGGTGCCTGACCAGAGAGGATCGTTTTTTAACACCCCCTCTCCTATACAACAAAATTAATATCAATATTAATTGAATAACGATAATTACCAGAAAAAAATATGCAGACACTAAAGTTTTCTTTTGACCAACTTTATATGGATAATAATGACATTTTAAGTAAAATAAATATGAAAGTATAAAAAAGGAAAAATAGGTTAATATATTTGATTATATGAATGTGTCTGAAGAAAAGGAAATAACATATCTACATATTGATTTGTTATAGTAACAAATATTTACTATTTTGAGGCTTAAATTCTAAAAATGTCAAGAACTTTGTCAAAATTGATCTTCTATATTCTATAAAAATATAGCCAGATTTGTTTATCTATCCTTGCATAGCCAATGGGAAACACCTTTAATTCATTTTAATTTAGAAATGTTCTTTAAAATGAAGCCAAAGATACACAAATAACTTGGGAAAGTATTAGACATAAAGATAAGTTCGGCAGAGATTCATCGAAATTCCACTTTTCACATCAAATTTCAAAAAATGCAGTAGTATCCATGCCTTGTTTCATTGAGATCCATTCAAACAAATGACTCTAAGGTTGAAAATTTCCCACTTCTCAAGTACTTCTGAAATATCAGAAAAAATGGCTAAATAGAAGTAAAGCCATCGTATGATCCATTGCCTTAGAACAAGTGTCCAGTTGTTGGTGAGGATGACTGGGGTACTGAACTCAGCTATTTTGATTTCTCTGGGCAATGGGAAAATAACACCTTTTGTTGTTATTCACTCTTCTTCAAAATTTGATTCTTATATAAATGTCTATTTCCTTACACTTTATTGCTGCACAGGAAATAGCCTTCACCAAAATTTCTGTGCACTTACCTTCAGAGTTTTAAAGTTTCTTATTTCACTGTACTTTATTTAATGTGGATTCCAGCTATTTGTGAATTGTGTTTGTATCTGACTAACCTCATCTAAAATTATACACCAGGAAAAAAAAATAAAGGTAATTTAGAAGAGAAAAACTGCACTAGCAAAGGACAAAATCTGAGCTGATTTACATGTCCACATTTCTTTGGATCACACGGTACTTCACAGTTCAGGTTAACTTTTCAATATTCAGCTTTACTGTGCCGTCGCTTCATAATGAGCATTCCATCTTGTCTAGAAAAGACTTCCTGTGCTTTTTCCAATGATGAGGTGAGATTTAAAAGGATGAATAAAATTTTTCCAAAGGTCCAGAAAACATCACACATGAAGAAACTTTTCCAAAAAAAGCAAATTCCACAGGGTTCAAAGAATTATTTCCAGGAAGAAGAAATAAAATCTAGGATTAATCTCTTTGATTTTTGTATGGATTCCACTGTGAATAGGCCACATATACAGCATTCTGATACCAATATCCAAAACGGAGGTTTATAAAACAATGATCCAGTTGCTTCAAGGTATCTTCTGTAAGTTCAGCAGCAGTCCTTCCAGAAATAGAAGAATGACTTCTTCAACTCTCCATCTTCTGTATCGACATGTCTGATTTACTCATACACATTTGATCTCTATATGAAGCGTCTGGATTGCTAGTAAAAAGAATTCCAGGGGAAGCCGGGATGGCTCAGTGGGTTAATCGCTCTCTTTGCAGCACAGGGGACCGGGGATCGAGTCCCGGCCCCGGCCTGTGCGGACCCATGTGCTGAACTGGGGAGTGCCCCCAGTTCAGTTCTCTCTCTGTCTCTGTATTTCTCTCTCTCTCTCTCTCTCTCTCTCTCAAAAATAAATAAATAAATAAATATATATTAAAAAAAAAAAAAAGAATTCCAAGGTATTTTCCTTTCTTAATATCTGCCACTACTAAAACATAACTGATGTCATTTTGTTACTTCGATCCTTTATCCAGTTTTTAAACATTAACAAGTTTAAAAAAGAATAAATTTTAGTTCTAAAGCTATTAAAATTAGTAAAATATTTTGTATATGAACTCAAATGTGCACTAATGAAACCAAACATTACATATTACACATCCCAATTCACACTTTTCTCTATTTTAAGTGTTTTTTAATAAAGGTCTTTTTTTTTTTTTAGAGCAGTTTAAGGTTCACAGCAAAATTGAGTGAGTACAGAAATAGCCTACCCCATAATACATAGCCTCTCCCACTAACATCCCCCACCACAGTGGTGCATTGGTTACAACTGGTGAACCTATAATAACACACCTGATTTCACTATACATTGTTTCACTTATGTTGCATAACATATTGACAACATGAAGTGATGACATACTGTACACACACACACACACACACACACACGTTTTTGAATATCTATAATATACAAGTGATTATCTCTGAGTGGTAGGCTTATAGGAGTTTTGTTAGTTTCTTCCTTCCCTACAAAAATCTGTATTGTTATTTAAATAAATATACTATTTTCACAACATATTTTTAAGTATTTGCTTACCTTAGCTGACTTTTTCAACGTTAAGCCTTTATCCAGTTTAAAAAGTACCGTCATGTTGTACCCAGTCTGGTTCCCATGTCCATGAGGCCACCAAGTTTCTACAGTAATATTCTTTTAAGAAATAATACGTCATTCTAAGCCATCAGTGGCATATTTCCAGCAAAACAATATAGTGATTCAGAGCATTATATCAATTTCTCATAGAAATTCTAGGTTCTAAAACAATATATTTAAATTTCCTTCCCTATATTGTGCCAATTATACCACCCATTGATAATATTTAAAAATCAACATACTAGGAGCTTAGCATGGGTTAATATACCAAAAAGAAAAGGAAAGAACAAAATAACATGGGTGTTCAAAAAAATAATTCTTCCTATTTCTACAGCTCAAGTTTACATTTATTCTATACTGTTAACATTTAGAATTGGACTATGAGGTTGGTTCTTCTTTTAATCCCAAACCTAGAAATTGTTTTTAATTCTTACTTTATCTAAACAATTACTGAATGTTGATTTGTTCCATCCTTTTCTATTCACAATTATCAATTAGAGAAATGTTGAAAAGGTAAAATCCAGCCCACTTCTACCCATGTAAGGTCATAGAGTTTAGAACTAGAATTCTGCATGTAGAATAAGTACCAATACTCAAAATACTTTACAAGTACCAAAAATAATCACTGTATTTAAATGTAATGCTTAGAACGTATTTCGGATTTAGAATGCTGCAAATACTGCAGAAGAATTAAGCCCTAACACACCTGGTTTCTTGAAAGAAAAGGATGCCAAATTGAACACATATTGTCCACTTTCTAAATCTTAAAATCAGGAAAAATCATTCCTTAGCTCACACACACACAATATAATATATGAAAGGTTAAAACTGAAGGAGAAAATGAGAAAAGTACATTTTTCTTTCATACTCAAGGCCCTTCTTTCTAACCATTCCTTTTGAACAGTAATGCTTTTCATCTAAGGCTTCTTAGGAAGTACCATCAATCTCACCTTGTTAATGTTCACAAATAGCTCAACAATCCTTTCCCCAGGCTGAAGTTCAACGTTGTATGTCTGCTGTGTTTGCAATTTAGGGATTTCGACAATCACTTGACCAGAGACTGGCTTTGAGCTGACAACATCCAGAGAGGACTCTATTTCAAGATTCCATTCCTGGGCATGGTTATCTAAGGCACAAAGAAAAATGGACAATAAATACATGCAAACGCACATATATGTAATATATTAAACATTTTATCTTCACTCCTTAGGATTCATTAAAGAAAAGACCAAAGCAGCTTCTGAACTAGTAAGCACTCCACAAATGCTATCACAGTAAAAATTTCAGTGGAAATTCTCTTTTAATCTTTAGAGTTTAATTCTTTATCCTAAAGAACAACAAAACTTATATATTTCATATTCTACTCTAAAAACATTATAATAGTAATTCATAAAAACTTTATAAATAGGGCACAAATAGAAAATTACAAGTGAGGGATGCAGGGATAGCTCAGCGGTTTACTGTTTGCCTCCCAGTCGAGGGGTCCGGGGTTCGATTCCTGGCCCCAGCCTTTGCAAATCCATATGCTGAACTGGCAGCTTAGCGGGTAACCACCAGGATGGTATAGCAGTAAAGGTTCTTACATCCTATGCACGAGACCCCTAGTTCAGTTTCCGCCCCACATAGCCCCACATCTACCTGTGTGGAATAAAACAATGTCACAACTAATGATGTACGATTATGGGGGCTGCTCTGGGCTCCCCACCCCCCATCCTCTCTCTTTCTCTCTCTCTCTCCCTCTCTGTCAAAATAAATAAAAATATTTTTTAAAAAGTGTGATGATACTAAGATGGGAGAAGTCAAAAGTTATATATTCACAGGAAAGAAAAATATCTGACTTACAGGGGGTGAGGGAAGGCCTTTATGAAAAAGCAGTATCGAGCTGATCCCAGAGGTTGTTTTAACTAAGTTCAGAGGAAGGTGACAAGTATTCTGGACACCACAAAAGCAAGTGTGAAGAGCCATGAACGAGAATGAGCAATGCCTCCACAAGACCTTGAGTGATAGAGAAACTGGTGAGGGAGACCAGCATGACCAAGGAGGTAAGACAGTCTAGCTCATGCTGGACCAGCTGAGGAGTCTGGCAAGTTTACACTAAATCAATGGAAAGCCATTGAAGAGTATTCATTAAAAAGGATAACATGATCAGATTTGCATTTAAAAACAAAAAATCAGGGGAGGCTGGGATGGCTCAGCAGGTTGGGCGCTCGCTTTGCAGCCCTGGAGCCTGAGGATCGAATCCTGGGCCCAGCCCATGTGGGCCCACATGCTGAACTGGGGTGTGACCCCAGTTCGGTTCTTGCTGGGGCCTATGCAGGAAGCTTCCAGCCCAGTTTCTGCCCTGTACAGCCCCACACCCACCTGTGGAGTGAAACCATATGGAAAACTAATGCTGTTAACTATGGAGACTGCTCTGGGCCCTCCCCTTCTCTCTGTCTCTGACTGTCTCTCTCTCTGTCACAAAACAATAAAAATAAACCTTAAAAAAAAAAAATTACAAGAGTCTCCAGCACATAGCACAGGATGTGAATAGAAAAAACAGAGAGACATGAAACTTCTATCTGTGAAAAAGGAGATAGAAAGTACCACTTGGAAAAACCAGGAATGAAGAGGAGGAAAAGAAAAGGAAGAGGGACCAAGGCTGAAGAGGGAGGTTAAGGGGAGAAAAGAAAGACGAGACAGCTGCCTAAGAAATGGGACTTTGGGAATGGAGTTAGGGGGTGAGACAGAATGTTTCAAGAGGGTTCTGAGACACTTTATCAAGACAGGGTGGACAAGCAAGGTCAACCTTCTCCCCCTACAACCTGAGGCCTTCCTTGGCCTGAAGACTTGTGTATCCTAGCTGATGCCCTCCTCCCTGCAGAAGAGACCATGCACGATAGTTTGTTCCATATAACCTCAATCAGGCGGGCAACCAGGGGATGGAGAATAATGTAGTTTTGGCCACTGACTCATTTTCAGGAATTTCCAAAGCTGATTCAGTGAGGTTTCTTTCAAAATACAAAATAAACAAACCACCATGAGTCTGACTTGGATGGGCATTTATAGGAAAGGTAAGCAGCTACACAGCCCAGATTAATGTATGCTGATTCTTCATGCAAACAATTTTTAAGACAACTTCAATTTATGTAGAGGTGGCCAATACATTAACCTTAAAAATCCTCTAAAATATGCCATCTCCTTTTATATTATTATACAGTCTACTTCTTTGTCAAGATATGGTAAAGAAAAAAATGTAAACAGCTTTATTCAGTTGTTTATGAGAAAAAACAAAGTACAAGACATGGAAGTAGAAAAACAAGATGTCTGAGTTATATTAATTCAAATGAATCCATAACTACCAGCAATTGCAGAACAGGCTGCAATTAAGCCTCAAGTATCAATGTCATCACTAAATCATATGTCTAGCTTTAAGAAAAAGTGGGTTTTCCCACACACCCTCATTAGGTTGACATTTACAGCTCATAGAATATTTGAGGCAGAAGAAACTTGGTTGCTTTGTAGATGAGCTTTCTGAGGACCAATTATATAACAGAACCTAGCTCAAAAACTCCCTAGCCAGTGGATGGGCTAAGCGCCCAGATTTCCCAACTTCAATGTTCTCTATCTTCCACATACCTCTCATAGGTACCTACTGAAAAGAAAGAAGGAAGGAAGGAAGGAAGGAAGGAAGGAAGGAAGGAAGGAAAGAAGGAAGGGAGAAGGGAAGGAAGAAAGGAAAAAACACAGTAGTAGGTACACACTGATTAAAATTTGTGTATGATGAAAAATGCTCACTATCTCTAGAAATTAGGGAAACGCAAATCAAAACCACAATGAGATACCACCTCACACCTGCTAGAATGGCTAGTATCAACAAGACAAGGAACAAGTGCTGGAGAAGCTGTGGAGAAAAAGGAACCCTCATACACTGCTGGTGGGAATGCAAATTGGTACAACTGATATGTGGAGTTTTTTCAGAAAATTGGGAATAGAGCTACCATATGACCCGGCAATCCCCATTCTGGGTATCTACCCCAAAAATTTGAAAACCTTAATCTGAAAAGGCATATGTACCCCAATACTCGTCACAGCACTGTTCACGGTGGCCAAGTCATGGAAACAACCAAAGTGCCCTTTGATAGATGACTGGATAAAAAAGCTGTGGTACGTTTACTCAATGGAATAGTAGTCAGCCATAAGAAAAGATGGTATACTGCCATTTGCAACATGGATAAAACTTGAGATCATCATACTAAGCACAATAAGCCAAACAGAAAAAAAAAAGAAAAAGAAAAATCAAGAACCATATGACTTCACTCATATGTGGAATATAAAACTGAAAGCAACAAAGAAAAAC
>PVKE010043833.1:0-13358 GCA_004027555.1 Craseonycteris thonglongyai | reverse complement strand
TCTATTATTTGTAATAGATTTTTGATAGAGTCTTTAGAGTTTTCTATATACAGGATCATGTCATCTGCAAAGAGTGACAGTTTAACTTCTTCTCTCCCGATTCTAATACCTTTTATTGCTTTCTCTTGTCTGATTGCTCTGGCTAGAACTTCTAGTACTATGTTGAACAGCAGTGGTGACAGGGGGCATCCCTGTCTTGAAGAACCTATTTTTAAAAATAATGACTGAGAAGTTTCCTACCTGGTAAAGGAAACAGACATACAAGCTCAGGAAGCACAGAGAGTCCCAAACAAAATGAACCCAAACAGGCCCACACCAAGACACATTATAATTAAAATGGCCAAGGTTAAAGACAAAGAGAGAATCCTAACAGCAGCAAGACAAAAGCAACTAGTGACATATAAGGGAACTCCCATAAGACTGTCAGCTGATCTCTCAACAAAAAATTTGCACGCCAGAAGAGAGTGGCAGAAAACATTTAATGTGATAAAAAGCAACGACCTACAACCAAGATTACTCTATCCAGCAAAGCTATCATTCAAAATGTAAGAACAAATAAAGAGCTTCCCAGACAAGAAAAAGCTAAAGAAGTTCATCACCACCAAAGCAGTATTACAGGAATGTCAGAGGGAATATTTTAAGATGGTTCAAAAAAAGTAAAATTATTAATAATAAAATAGCAATTGCTACACATTGACAATTACCTTCAATTTATATGTATTCTGAGGCTGCTCAAAGACTTGCTGTTTATAGACAAAAAGTCTTTGCTGACCTGGTTGACCAGGCTCTCATTCCCTTCTCTTATGCCCACATGATGCCAAAAAGGAGCCACAAATCTTCCATGAGCCTCTTACACAAATCAATGAGTCACAGTACAAATTATACCTGGAAGATGATCTAGTACCAATAAAATTTTATTGTCAGTCTCTGCGTTTGGCTATAGCAAGTTTTACTCTTTTCTAAACCATTCTCAACATGTTAAACATCGAATTGGGGCAGCAAAGTTAACTATGTTTATATGTGTCATGAGACAGACATTGCTGCCCTCTACCCCAAAATCACAACCTTCCCCTTCTTCTAGCTGGCAGAGATCTATTTCTGTGACAGAGGTTGAAATGTCAGATTTGATTGTTTCTGGTCTAAAATCATTACTGAAAATCCTTGTTTTCTGCAAGATTAAGCCCTAAAAAAAAAGAGTGGGGGGAGCTGGGATGGCTCAGAGGATTAAGCGCTTGCTTTGCAGCCCCAGAGCCTGAGGATCTAATCCCGGCCCCTGTGGACCCACATGCTGAACTGGGGTGTGCCCCCAGTTCATTTCTTGCCGGGGCCTTTGTGGGAGGCTCCCAGCCCAGTTTCTGCCCTGTGCAGCCCTGTGCCCACCTGTGGAGTGAAACTATATGGAAAACTAATGCTGTCAACTATGGACACTGCTCTGGACCCTCTCCCTTCTCTCTATCTGTCTCTCTGTCAAAAAACAATAAAATAAAATAAATCTTTTAAAAAAATAACATAGTCTATAGGAAAAATGGAGTTAAAGGTAGATGACTAAAAACCTGTGCAAGTTTTTACGAGATCACTAACAATGATGAAAATCTGTGTTTCAGAATGTAACTTGAACAGCCCTAGGCAGGCAGCTCAGCATGGCTGAGGCTACTACAAATAAGATAAAAATGCATTATAACAACATAGACCTCACATCTGTCCCGTTGTTTCAGTTCATGTTCCATGCACCTGAAAGATGTGTCCCACAGATTATTGCCTTTCTTAGCAGTAAAATTCCAAAGAATCAGCATCCTCTTTTAGCAAAGTATCAAGGTTCAGTTTGTAAAGCAGTAGCCAAAATAAGACTGGACTGAGAAGTGATCCCTTAAGTGATTAATTAGACAAACAGGAAGATACGACCAACACTATTTATAAAGAGCTTTAAGAACCTTCTTCACCCACTATAGATCTTGTTCTCAAACCAGGAAATCATCACTGTCAGAAGACTAAGGATCTTAATTTATTTGTGTCATATAGTGTCTATTCCCACAAAGTTAAAGGTGAGTGATTACAAAAAATATTCACCACTCCCCAATAGCCCCCCCCCAAATATTCACTTATAGTTCATGTATTTTTCTCTATATATGAGGGCTGTCTGGAAAGTATCCAACCATGTAATATGAAAAATAGAGGTGTTTATGGCTGTTTTATTTTATTTTATTTTATTTTCCAAACAGCCCTTGTATGTTATACTTCAATAAACCTAAAAAATGTACGGTATACATACGGAAAACACTGAGGGTCTGAGCCAGGGAGACTGCTGATAAAATGGGCAGAGAAGTACAGCCTCCTACAAGCTTAGAGTTGTATAAAGCTGGGGGGATAAGAGTGTCTCTCTGGGGATGGTGCCCTGAGTGCAGGCATTTATTTTTAATTCCCTTTTTTAAAAATTAACAGGTCTCATCTCAGGGATGCTGGGATAGCAGCGGTTGAACACTTGCCTTGCAATCTTGAGGTCCAGGGCTTGATTCCTGGCCCCCATCCGTGCAACCCCATATGCTGAACTGTTGTGTAACTGGTAACCACAAGGATGGCAGTGAAGGTGTTCACCTCCCATGCGGGAGACCCCCAGTTTTGTTCCGACCCTGCACGGCCATAAAACCATGTCACAACTATGTACAACTATGGAGACTGCTTTGGGCCTTCCTCACTTTCTCTCTTTCTCTCTCTCTCTCTCTCTCTCTCTCTCTCTCTCTCTCTCTCTCTCTCTCTCTCTCTCTCTCTCTCTCACACACACACACACACACACACACACACACCTCAAACAATAAATAAACCTTAAAAAAAAAAAAAGTTACCAGGTCTCCTGCCTGTACAGATAAAGGCTTTACCTCTCTTGCTGAAGGTTCCTCCTAATCTCCAGCCATATCACTATACACTGCTCTTTTTCTATGCCAATACAATTTTCACCTTATGCTGACATCATTCCCCTGCTTACCAATGAACGCACGAGTTCACTTTCTAGAAATGGATCTTAGAGCAGAACAGACTGTACCCACTCTTTCAACCTTCCTTGCAGCTGAGAATGGTCACATGACCTGGTTCTGACTACTGAAACTCAGGGAGACCCTGCTGAGATAGTCCCAAGTAAAACCCCGAGCCTTTCTTTCCTACTTTTGTACTTTGTCTCACAAGGGTACAACACTTGAAGCAACTGCCACCATTTTATAACCATGAAGAGAGACACTGCTGTGACACAAAAGATAGTGAAGAAGTAATAAAAAAATAAAAAAGCTGGGTTCTTGATAAATATCATCGTGACACTGAAACAACCCTGGAAGTATTTATCTCCAGCTTTAATTTTTAAGCTACTTTGGTCTTACACTCTTTACTTGAAGCTGAAAGCACACTGATCCCTCTCTTGCCTTTCCTATAGAGGACTCACATACCCATCATATTAGTTTCCCACAGCTGCTATAACAAAATAACATAGATTGGGTGCCTTAAACAACAACATGTATTATCTTACAGTTCTGAAAGCTTGAAATCCAAACTTAAGGTGTGGACAGTGTTGCTTCCAACTGAGATCTGTGGAGGCAAGAGCAGTTCCAGGCCTCTATCTTTGGCTTGTAGAGTGCTGGCTTCTCCCTATGACTCTTCACATCATCTCTCATCTGTGCTTGTCTGTGTGCCCAAATTGCTCCTTCACTTAAATACACCAGTCATATTGGGTTAGAACACACCTAATAACCTCATTTTAACTTGATTATGTCAGTAGACACTATCTCCAAATAACATTATATTCTGAAGTGCCGAGGGTCAAGACATCAACATGTGAATTCGGAAGATGCCGCTATTCAGTCCATAACATCCACAAAACGCTCATGCAATCTTGGATAAATTTATTTCCCTTTCATATCCCTTTGCGAGATGTTAGTTTATACAAGTCTGCAATGCTTCAACTGAAACTCTGGGGCTGGAGGTATTTGGAAATGCATAATTTTCTCAATTTTATAAAGGTAATGACATTCTAAATGTACCGTATACTACATATTCCAAAAGGATTTGGAGCAATACCCCTAATCAATCATATTGACATTGACATAAATAAATAAATATTCTCACATAAGAGAAAGACTAAGTGATCTTGCCAAAAGCTGCAGAAGATTGTTTGATGTTTGTTATAGGCTTTTTGAAAAAAAAACAACAAAAACTTTTATTAGATTAAAGAAGTTACCATTTCTTATCTTGCTAAGTATTTTTATTTTAAATGGACTTTGAATTTAGTCAGATGATTTTTCTACATCTTATGAAATAATCATATCACTTTTCTTTCTGATCTTGTTTTAATGAATTATATGATCTTCAGATGTTAAGCAATTTGCATTTCTGTGTTAAACTTAAATTGGTTGTGGTCTATTATCATTAGTGTATATTACTGTATTTACTTGGTAACATTTTGTTTTTTACATTTATGGTCATGATTGTGATTGGCATATGGTTTTCCTTTTAAGATCCTTTCAGGCTTTGGTATCAAGGCTACAACATTCTCATTAAAAAAGATAGAAAAATTGTTCCTTTTGTGTGAATTCCTGGAAGATTTTAGTTGATACCAAAATTCTTTTTTAAATGTTTGGAAGAATTCACCCCATGAAAGCAACTGGACCTGCATTTGCTTTGTAGAAAGACTGTCAAGTCGAGTGTCCCTAAGCAATAGTGACTATTTGCTATACTTCTCTAGATCCATTGTTGTTTGGGAAGTAAATCATTGTTTAGTAAGTAAACAAGTTGAAATGGATTTCGACAGTTTATTATCATAGCACAGCAGGTAGTATGGGCCCCTTGCCCCAAGTCCCCAGAGAGTGATAAGCTGCTCCTAGAGGCCACTGTGCACACAATGATTTGTGTCACAGCTGAGGAATATTGTGCTTAGGGAACTTTTATGGAACTGCTAGCAAACCTGACCAAACTTTGTTCTGCAGTGAGACATTTCTACGTGATCAGAAAATAAATCTGCCCTCTGGCCTTTCAGTAGAGAGACAATTATTCCTAGCTTCCAAAGCTTTTTGCTATACAAACATCCTTGAAAAGATTGCTGTAGAAACCCTGTGGAGATTCTCCTCCAAACAATTCTTATTTAAGGACTTAGTACTGAAACAGTTACATAACTATTCATATTTTTTTATCTTTTGTTGTGTTTGTTTTTATATGTGAGTTTTTGAAGAGTTTGCTGTATCCACATTTTCCAAACTGTTTGCATTATGTTGTTCATCATACTCTCTTATGAATGTATGTAGGATTTATAATAATGTCCCCTTTTTTATTGCTGATATTGGTTATTTATATTGTCTCTCTTTTTTAACCAGTCTTTCTAGAATTTTGTTAGTCTTATTAGTCTTTTACAAAATGTTCACCTTTCTGGCTCCTTTTTATGTTTATTTTTTTATAATTTCATTAATATCTGCTCTTATCATTATTTTTGTTCTTTTATTTTATTTGTAATTTTACTTCTGTGCTTGTGTTAATTTTGTTTTTACTCTCCTTTTTCTGATTTATTGAGGTGGAGTGCTTAAATTATTAAATTTCAATCTTTTTCTTAATATGTACATTTAATGTTGTAAATCTCTCTTTAAACATAGAGTTAGTTGCATTCCACAGAGGTTTTTCTTCTTTTTAATTGTGGTAAAAAACAAATAATATAAACTTTACCATCTTAACCATTTTTAAGTGTATGTACCATAGTGTTAACTACATGCACGTTGTTATACAACAGATCTCTAGAACTATTACAGCATGCAAAATTGAAACTCTGTACCCATTGAACAATTGAATAACAAATCCCTTATTCCTCTGGTAAACATATTTTTTGAGTAAATATTATTTTCCCAGTTTTATTGAGTATAATTGACATACAACATTGTGTAACTTTAGCATGTACAACACAATGATCTGAGATTATATATATATATATATATAATCTGTGACATGATTTCATTGTAACTACATTTTACTTTCTGTTTCTATGACTGGCTTATTTACTTAGCATAGTGTCCCCAAGGTCCATCCATGTTATAGTATATGACAGAATTTCCTTCTTTTTAAGACTGCATAATATTTCAGTGTGTGCATATATATCATGTTTTCTTTATACATTCATGCACTGATGGACATTGAAGAGAGAGAGAGGCAGAGACAGATAGACAAAGAAGGACACACATACCCACAGATAAATACCTGATATGCAAGTTTAAACTGTTTTTTGTTTAGAATACATGATTCCCTTCACCACCATTTTGGTAGTAAAGTCAGTCATACTCATTACTCATGAATGGGTATGGGTGGATATAGAGTGAGATACTGTAAATTGACAAAAGACTTCAATTTCATGTCTGGGTCATCACGGTGCACAGCATGAGATAACAGGAGCCCAGAAACTGGAAGAGGTTCTGAGAATTCACAGAAATCTTGGCGAGAGCTTTGGCTATCCTCAGAGCAGTCTTTCTTAGATATTAAAGGGTACAGGGAACTCTGGATGGCAATGGGTTTCAAATATAAAGAACTAAACAAGTACCATACTGTTCAGTTTTTTATCTGTTCTTTATCCATACAGTTGTTTTTTTTTCTTTTTTTCTTGTCTTTTTTTTTTTGGATAAAGTTAATGGTAATTTTAAACTGACCTGCAAGCATGATCATAAGAGCCAGTCAGAGCTAGAGGTAACAGGAAACTGAGAGGCTACTAACGGTATCAATGAAAAGGTAAGGAGGATGTTTCTGAGTCTGTTTTGGTCCCTTTTGATAAGCCAACTTATTTAGCACATAATTATAAAGTCTTCTTATAGCTTGGAAAACACTTTATTACTTATATTCCTTTGGGAAAAATAACTTTATTCTTTCTATGTTCATATATTCTAGTCCCAAGCACCTTTTCTCATTAAAACATCTGTATTACTCAATTGTTTATACCTTGCAACATCTTAGAAACATAACTCCTCTTACAGCAGAACAGACTACAAACTACAACAATGCAGAATGCATTGGAAGTAATCAGACAACTGACTATCAAACTCCTTTATAAATTGTCTGGACCTAGACAGAAGACATCCATAATAGGCTTAAAGATCTTTTAACACTTTTAACAGAATAGTCAGATTGTCAGAAATATGTAAATTATTCAGAAAAATAAAAAATTGGCCTTTATGTACTTGAAAAAAAGACTAAGACTTTCATAAAACTGAATAAGCCACACATTAGAACAAAATCTAGAAGATGCTGATACAACCATACTTGTTCTTTTTTCTTTACACACAAAATAATCCACTAATAAATTTATCTTTGTAATAAAATTGTTCTGCAAACATGATCTCTATCATCAAAGATTTAATTCAGTGTTTGCCCATTGTGTTCCAGGAAATACATGTCCTATGAGATGTTTATAGAGTTCTCATAAAAGTATAGTCATTGCCACTGAACAACAGAGACAAGTTCTGAGAAATGTGTTGTTAGGAGATTTCATCATTGTGTAAACATGATAGAGTGTACCTATATAAACCTAGATGGTAGAGCACAGGGGTGTCAAACTGGCGGCCCATGGGCCGCATGCTGTCCCCAAGGTAATGTTTTGTGGCCCACGATGCTCTGAAATAAAATGAAAATAGAAAAAATTGTTATGAAGAAAATAGCGCTTAGGGGAGATCGAGGCAATACCGTACACACAATTCCCTCCTTAACCCTTTAACTACTGAAGACAATTATACACGTGGCCCAGTGCCTTTCCTGGGGGCCTGTGGGCGTGTATAAACGTGCTGACTCAGTTTCAGTGACGTTTATAAATGTGATGTGGCCCGCGTGAACCTTGCCTGTTGCAACAAATGGCCTGTGTTTTAATTGAGTTTGATACCCCTGGTATAGCCTACTACACACCTAGGCTATATAGTATGTAACCATTTTATATATGGTTCACTATTGACTAAAGTGTTGTTATGTGGCACATAACTGTATTTTCTATCATACTCAGTTTGGTTAGTTGTACATAGTACATCTACCTCTTGGAAATTCATAGTGTATATATTAAAGGAACTGGGAATTCCCAGAATTAAAAGACATGCTTAACTCAGCATTTAACAGTTATTTTGGCCATACAGTCATGGAACACTTCTAACATCTTACTAAATTGTTCAGCAGAACATTTTTGAGGAAGGCTAATTTAATAACAGAAAACAAACATTTCCAAATCCAAGATGGGCTAAGAAGATAGGAGACCCAGCATTATTGTTCCACGAGTTCAGTGTCAGACATAAATTGAGGGTGTGCTCTCTCATGGCATTCCATTTCCCACAGCATTTTTATACTCAAGAAATCAGGTGGAGAATGGACCCTGGATATCAGAAGTCACAGGTGCTAATTCTGCCACTAGTAATTGTGAAACCTTGAGAAATTTAAAACTTCTGAGCATTTGTCACTTTATTGATACAACAGAGTTACTCAATGCTTTTTATTCAGTACCAATAGACATTAAAAATTTGTTGGAAAATTTATATTCTAGAAAGGAGGGAGATAGAATGATGGTAGATATAAATAGATGATGAAGATGATAGATAGGTAGATAGATAGATAGACATACATACATACATACATACATACATACATACATGTTGGGAGCCGGTCAGGAGCCTGAAAGGAAAGGTTTCTGGGGGCCTTGATGGCAAGGCCTCGGCTCCCTCGACCTCCTGGGAAGGACCGACCTGGGGCCTGGATGGCAAGGCCTCGGCCTCCCCTTCACCTCCCCTTGTGATTATCTATAGAAAAGAATGTGTATGTGCAGCTTCGAAGGAAGGTCAGACCAGTTGATTGATTACTAGGCCTGGGGTTAAAAAGGTATGTATGGGGAAGGGTCTGCTTGTTCCTGATAACAAATCTGCTTATGCTAATGAATAACCCACCCTGTACTTTAGGAATGTCTCTTAATCTCTTCCCTATTCCTTGTAATGACATTAACTTTTGCTATATAAGGCAAACAATAAAACTATTCAGGACTGCTCCTATTGAGGACAGCTGGCTGACAATTTTGTCTGTCTTTAATTCTCATTGCTCAAACTCAGGGACTACGTTCATCCAGGCTGGTTCCTGGCACATACATACATATGTATGTAGATACATAGATTGATAACTTTTGTAGATATAATAATAAATAAGAAAATATCAGTAAACGATTATTTCTATAAGAAAATTTAACATAGGATGTTATGATAGTGTTTAGAAGACGATTTTTGATTAAATGGCTTAAGAAAGACTGAGATGACATTTAAACGGAAACTTTTAGGCAGGCAGATCTTAAATTATATTTATTTATTTATTTATTTATTTATTTATTTATTTATTTATTTATTTTGACAGAGGAGAGAGAGAGAAAGAGATACAGAGACAGAGAGAGAACTGAACTAGGGGAGCTCCCAGTTCAGCATATGGTTCCACACGGGCCGGGGCCGGGGTTTGATCCTCAGTCCCCGGCGCTGCAAAGTGAGCGCCTAACCTACTGAGCCATCCCGGCTTCCCCAGGCAGATCTTTGAGACAAGAATCTCAGCAGACAAAGCAGTGAGGGATCTTAAAGTGCCTGAGTGCAGTGAATGGAAGGGAGAATAAGAGACCAACTCGAAGAAGAAGGAAGAAACAAGATCAAATATGGTTTTGTACACCACAGTATTTGGGCTATATTTCAAGTACAATGAAAAGCCACTTAAATGTTCCAAACATAGAAGTAACAGGATCTACCCAATGTATGTTATAGAATAGTTGTAAAGATCAAATAAAGTATTGTATATGAATCAGTCAGGGTCCCAACGGACACATTCAGACTAGGTAATTTGAGAATTTTTTAAAGAGACTGTTTCTCTTTCTCTCTCTCTCGCTCCCTATCGCTCTCTATATATCTCTATCACTATCAAAAACAATAAAATAAATCTTTAAAAAGAGATTTTTAAGCCCTTGTAGGCTTTAGGGAACAAACCAGAAATAGTTTAGCACTCATAGGCTTCTACTAATAGAGGAAATCCATTACTCCCTATGACTGAGAGGAGTGGCTATCCGAACACAGAGAAGGTAGTTATATGGAGAGAAAAGAGCTGCAGCCTTCAGGAAATGGATGCAGCCAACCTGCAGCGCTACAAAAGAAAGGAACCACAACTTCACTCTCTTCTACTTGCTTCTGGCTGAACCCAACCAGGAGCTGGAGGCATGAAGTCCATTGATGCATATCCACACAACCAATGATAGGTAAGGATGTGGATGGGGCTAGAGAAGCAGCAGAAGTTACCCAGCTTGCTTCATTCCTTTTGCCCCTCAGTATCCACACTTGTCCTTTGCCTAGATGAAAAATATGTGTCCCGAATCAGCCACCACCTCATCAGGGTCAATTCTGTTATGTCACCTCTTGCAATCTAAAATGTTAAGTACCAGCTGTGCTCTTTATAAAAGAGGGAGGAAACATGAGGAAAAGAATTATCATAAGACAAAGCTATTCTGTAATGATCTCTGCTTCTATAACTGGTCACTAAGTCTAAGCTGATAATCATAGTGATGTTCTTCCATTCCCATTTCATGTTTTCTTTATTCTCTTAAAGCACATTGGTTGGGTGGGTTCTGAACCTCATTGCCTGAGTTATAGTTTTAGTCCTATATGAGCTGAGTCCTTTAGTGGACCTATCTTTATTGTGTTGCCACAGTTTCTGTTGCTGAGGGCCAAAGAGTAATAGAATCCCAAGTAGCTAAGAGCCCAGCTTGGGTTCCAGAAATAGTTTTCCTCATGCCAACTGTATAGCATTAATTCAATTTCCCCTTGGTAATCAGAATCATCACCCCAGCCTGTACAGTAATCTCTTCTCTTGTTTTTTAGCCTAAAAAGGCGGGTGGGCAGTGTTAATTTCTAATTCAATGAAACTATTCTTGAATTCCCCCAGACCAAGGTCACATGGATAGGAAGAAAAACTTCCCAAAATTTATATTTGGTATAATGGAAAGACCATTCACACCTCCAGCCTTTAGCTCCTGGACACATCATTTTCAATGTTAGGACAGAGGGTACCTTTTATTGGGCACTAGTTAAAGTTGTATACTGCACCCTGTAAACAGCATCGTGTCCTCATAGGGATTATATTCTGATGGTGCCAAAAATGAGCCCTGAGATGCCATTTAACAGTTCCAGGAAACTGACCTGAATGTCATGAATGGTGCCATGCTGGGAGCTCAACAATGGCCTCTGCTACAGGCAGACTGGACACTCAGTGATGGTGTTGAAAAATCAGTCTTGGTGAGAGTGTGCCCATGGTGGGGAAGACATGCATAGTTTCCATTCCTGCCACCGTCCCTACTTTATGTACCTCCACTGACCGATCACATGTATGGTTAGGAAAACAGGCTGGCATCCCTAAGAAAGATAATGTTATCCATTCAATTATTTTTTTTAAGATTTATTTTATTGTTCAAGAGAAGGTGAGAGACAGAGGGAAAGAGAGAGAGAGAGACTAGGGAGGGCCCAGAGCAGTCTCCATAATTGTACATCATTAGTTGTGACATGTTTTCATTTCACACAGGTGGATGTGGGGCTGTACGGGGCGGGAACTGATGGGGACCTCTCACATGGAAGGCAAGAACCTTCACTGCCATCCTCGTGGTTATAGGCTGTGTTGCAGTTTAGCGTGTGGGTTTGCACAGGCCAGGCCCAGGATTCAATCCCTGGACCTCATGGTTGCAAGGCCAGAGCTCAACCTGTTGAGCTATCCTGGCATCCCCCATTCAATTACTGAATGCAGTCTTCACTACTGAAATATGCTCTCCTGGACATTTACATGGGACACACATATCCTCTCACCCATGCCCATGCTGAGAGTGCATGTGGATGGCCCATACCTCTCCCCCAGACCTTGTTATCAATCTTTCTATTTTGCTCTTTCCAAAGCTTTAACTGCTGCCCTATCCAGGTTATGGAAATCCATACTTTAGGCTATATTTCATAGTAGTACATCATTCATGGTGACATAGTTTCATTCCACACAGGTAGATGTGGGGTTGCACAGGGTGGGAACCAAACCAGGGCAGTGAGGAGGAAAAGGGTTGGGGGAGGGAGGAGAGTCTCTCGCATGGGAGCTGAGAACCTTCACCTCTGAGCCATCACAGCCCAGCAGTTAGCAGTTGCACCTCAGTTCAGCATATGGAGTTTGCATGAGCCTTGGCTGTACTACTGATGGCCAAGCTTGGCAAAGAAAAGCCAGTGGAGTTACCCATTTGAGAATATTCATAAGAGCTCGGACAATTAGTATTTTAGTGGTGACTAAGATGAGCCCAAACCAGAAGCTAGTTTTTGTGCAATCCTCAGAGAGAAGAAAGACAAGTCCGTGAAAAATTATTGGATTTGAATATACTATCATCCGGGCAGCCTGCAGCTGAGACAAATTATATTTACTCTGTAAGATTCTTAAAGGTATTTTGGTTCTGGTGTGTATATTTATAAAGCACTCTGAAGCCTTGATGTAAACGTACGCAGGAATCAGAAGCCCAGGCATATTCTAATGATTGCAAAGCTGTGGAGGCTAGTGCAGAAGTGACCTTAAACAAAGGGACTACCCTTCATTTCCTGCTCTGTAAGTCTGTCATTCTTGCTTTCACACTGCTTCCTCTCAAGTCTTCTCATAATAGTCTTGACAGTAGTGTCCACATACCACCTTTCAAATAATGTTTAAAAGGTGTCACTATTGGAAGACAGGATTTGAGGAAGAAGTTGTTGCGTGGCTCCTCATACCCTTGTGATAGAAAGTCAATTAACTTGTATTTTAACAAGAACTAAAATTAAAATTTTTTGTGTAATGTTTTCACAAGGAATATTTTTCTTAAATCACCCTTGCTATCAAATCAGTGCTGCTTACTCCATCAGCTCTTAATTAAATGCAGACTTCTCAACACACTTAGAAAAGTAATTTGCCCAAGGTCTGTGGCTTTCAGCGTTATTCTAGCCCCAGCACAAAGAAAGCATTCTCTGCTTGCTTCTTTCCAGTTGCATAATGGCTAGAAACTGTCAAGAAAATTTTCTACAGCCTGAAGTTGGAAGCTATGTCTTACTGGATTTTTAAAACAATCTTAAAAACACCCAAGTCTTACATCTTTTTGTTAAAGTTGATGGTTCTTCTCTAGTTAGCAAAACAAATGGCACCATATTTAACTCAATAGATGTTACACTTAAAATCTATCCACCTCCCAGAATCAGCTCCCCCTCCACCACCATATATCCGGTGCCCACTCCCACCTCCCCCCACAACTCTCCCTCCCCACTTCTCCCCTTTCTCCAGGTAACCACCAAACTATTGAGTGTGTCCATAATGCTGGTGCC
>PVKE010043832.1:0-13229 GCA_004027555.1 Craseonycteris thonglongyai | reverse complement strand
GGGCCGGGATTCGATCCTCAGTCCCCGGGGCTGCAAAGTGAGCACTTAACCCACTGAGCCATCCCGGCTTCCCCAGTTCTTGCCAATTTTTTAAAACAACATTTTGTTTTCCAGTTAAGTAGTTGCTTTAATGAGCATTTTAAATGTAAGTAACAAGGCCAGGGCTTTCCCCTGAGGGAGTCTTGTTTTTCTTCAATTAAACTACGTATTTGAATCATTTGACCACTCATCACAGCAATTTCTCATATGAAGATGTAGGCCAAGCACATTAAGTGACGGATGGCCCACGGCCAGAGGCAGAATTAGGATGAGAGTCTGGTTCCTTTATGCTGTGTCTCTCACACTGCATCTCAGTCACACAAAATTGGCCTTTGAGGTCTTTTAGCACAGTCCCCCTCTCCTCCCCATTCCATGGCCTGTTGGATTTATAGGTCCTGCCTTGGCAGCATCCTAGGTAAATGGTGATTTCTAAACCTGCCATCTCATGAGGCAATCTAATCCATCTTGAAGGCCAATCTAAGGTGTAGAAAAAATCTCCCGTGATTAATCCATTTAACAGACAGTTATTGAGTTCCTGTGAGTGTGGGAATGGGAAGTGTAGGAGCTGGGAACACAGCAATGGGCCTGCAGAGTCCCCACGTCCATGACTCGTACATTTTCTAATGATTTGAAATCAGCTGCATTCACCAAACCCAGCTCTGTCCCTTGGAACAACACAGAAGCAATCTGTTCCCTCCTCCACATGCTGGCCCTTCAGATATTTGAACACATCTCTGTTTTCCCATCTGAACATTCTCAGTCCCTTCACTGACTCCTCCAATAGCATCATTCATAATTATACCTTTTATCATTTTACCCAAGGGAAACAGGAAACATGGAAAATTTAGATACACAAGAAAAGGAAAAAAAATGACCTACCAGTCAATCTATTCTCTCAGTTTGTTTTCTGAATAAATTTATTTTCACTTTTTTTAAGACTAGGACAGTTCTGTCTTACAATAGGCTGCTTTTTTCTCAGTAGTATGGCATCAGTATCTTTTTATTGGATTTTTTTCTACAGTTTTATCTTAAATGCTTATGTCATAGACCATTTAAACCATAATCCAGTCACCTACATGGCCTTCTGTCAGATATTAGGTTGCTTCTAAGCTTTCACTAGGAAAAACATGCTATAGTTAACTCCCTTGCAGCTCTTTGTACAAATCTATATTTATTTCCTTAACTTTAAAACCGAAAAGTATAAATGACTGGGAAAAAGGATTTAGACTTTTCCAAGGTGTTGGACTCTGTATTTCTGGATTGCCCTTCCAAGAGTGCCACTGATAGTATAGTCACAAAACCCCGCTCATCTTGATCACCTAGGAGAGCTTCAGACTGCTATCTATACATCCCTCCCAGTGTGGCACCAAGACTGGATGCCTCCTGCAGGTGAGGCCTAACTAGGGTTGCCTTTTCTTCCTCACTTGGTCCTGAACCCTGTTTTTTCTGCAAGTAAAGCTGCTCAAGTTGTAGCGAGTTCTTGGCCCACTCTGCCCAAGTCTGCTGTGGTTCTCTAAGTGGTGGAGTGTGTTAGCCGTGCTCCTTGATTTCCCCAGATCTCTGTAACCTGTGCTTTCTTCTCTGTTTAGACCTGGGCCTCAGCACTCTAAAGGTGCCTAAAGAGTCCGATGAAGGAGGCAGGGCCACCTGTGGGAGTGCAAGGAAAGGAAAGCGGCAGCACACTTCCCCTCAAAACTCACTTCTGGATTGCAGCCTCTGTGGGAAGGTGTTCAGCAGCGCCAGTTCTCTTAGCAAGCACTACCTGACGCACAGCCAGGAAAGAAAACACATTTGCAAAGTCTGCAGCAAGGCCTTTAAGCGTCAGGACCACCTGTATGTAGGAGTCTGGTCTGGAAATGTCTGTTCAAGGGGCTGGTGGGAAGTGGGTACATTGCTGTGTCTCTTCCATCCCCTCTCAGATCAACCCATCACAACCACTGTTGGGTTTTCCCACCTCCATGTTCCCCAGGTGGGTATCACCTGTGCTCCATTCTTCTCACACTACCAGTGCTCTGGAGCAGGGTTGGCACTGCCCTGGATGGGTCACTCTTCTGAGCCCCCAAATTCACACCAGATCCACACACTGCTGTGATTTGCAGTGGGAATCTTACGGTTTAAATACACGTAATGACTCCTTCCTGCAGCAGTTCTGACATGGAGGGATTTGGGCTAACTATGGAGAAATATTTGGAGTCCTTGGTTGGTGTCTGAGGAGAATGGATCTATGTTCTCTGAGGAATATGTATTGGGATAACTCAGGGCATGAGAATTTCTGAACTGCCTGTTTGTAGAACATGGCAATAGAGCATTAACTCTTCTTTTTCTTTAACTCCCTTAAAAAAACAAACAAAAAAAACCTCTTGATTGTATTTTTTTTTTAAGATTTTATTTATTTTTTGAGAGAAGGTGAGAGAGGAAGAGAGACAGAAAAGGGCCCAGAGCAGTCTCCATGGTTGGATATCATTAGTTGAGACGTGGTTTCAGGCAGGAACTGAACCGGGAACCTCCCAAATGATAGCATATGGGTTTCCACGGTCAGGGCTGGAAATCAAACTCCAGACCTCACAATTGTGAGGCAAACACTCACCTGCTGAACCATCCCAGCATCCTCTTGATTGCTTTTTAAACTCTTAATTTTAAAAAAGAAAGTCCATTATAAGAGTTAGGAGCAGAATTCCCTTTGTTCTTAATGCCTTGAGAATGATAAGCTCTTTCTAGTAAAAAAGAAAAAAACAGACTTTTTTCAAACCAAGAGACTTTTAAGTGGGAATTGACATGCTCTTGCATTTTTATAACACCCCTAACCTTTACTGAGGGCTTTGATTAATCCACCTTTTACTTTATCCTCTCACCCACCCCCACCCCAGGGAAAGGAAGTAATTTGCTCATATCACAAATTGGTGACAGTTTGAGCTAAAAATGGGTCTCCTGATTCCTTTCTCTGCTGCTTCCCTCAGATGGAGTTGAAAGAGTTAGCTTTTGAGGAAAGTTTTATGACTTATTTTGGACATTCCCCATGTGCCACATTTACAACTGTCCAGAAGTAGGACTGTTGGAAACCCAGAGGGTGGTTTACTCATTTGCTTATATTTGTAATATATTACTGTAGATATAAGTATGATAAAGCAATACATGTTTGTATCCATTTATATTTGCAGAAATTGTAGGCACATTGGTTGTTTTCTAGAAAGTTTTACTGATTGGACATCTGTACATTTCTTATTTTATTTATTTTTGTTGTGTGTGTGTGTGAGGTCAGGGGCAAGTTCCAAGTAGCTGTCTCCATAGCAGAATCCTATGGTGAAGCAAAGATGCCTTTGTTAAAGGAAGGGTCAGGTTGTCCCTGGTCAGCATTTCCCCCAGTGCGTTCTGTGGAACTCTGGTTCTCAGGGATGATAAAGGAGACTATTTGAAAAAAAATGATTCTGTGGGCAAATAAGTTTGAGAGAGACATGGGAAGTTGAACAGATGCCTCTTTATGTGTCTACCATGTGGCTTTTTTAATTTGCTCCTGTGCCCTGTGAACCTCCTAGGAACACAGTGTTTTTCAAAACTTGTTTGCAAGCTGAGCCCAAGTCCTTGTGGAGCAACTCTAGAGGACTAATGTTCCTTGGGAACCCACTTTGGGAAACTCCTTTGATTTTTTTTTTCCTCAGATAAAGGGTTTGCTTAAAGGTGAGGGAAAGGAGCACCCCTTCCAGGTTGCTTTGACCACAGTGGGGGCTGAGTGCAGTTTCTGAATTATGGGACCTGCTTGGGGTCTTTTCAGTGGAAGGTCAAAGCCAAGTACCACTGACTTCCTTCTCATGTGTGACTCCAGGACTGGGCACATGCTCACCCATCAGAAGACCAAGCCTTTCGTGTGCATCGAGCAAGGCTGCAGCAAGAGCTACTGCGACTACCGCTCCCTGCGCCGGCACTACGAGGTCCAGCACGGTTTGTGCATCCTGAAGGAAGCACCTGTGGAAGAGGAAGCCTGTGGGGACGCCCCTCATGTCCATGAGGCAGCTGATCCACCGGCACCTGGGGGCCTGCGACCCCTGGTGCACCCAGAAGCCAGGTCCCCTGGCTCCCTCTTGCCTAGCCGAGACCTCCTGCGCTGTCTCGTGAGCAGCATTGTCCACCAGAAGATCCCTTCTCCTGGCCCAGCCGCGGCGGGGCCTTCAGACAACAGTGAAGGAAGGAATACAGACTGTCCCTGCCCACCCTCATCGGGGTCCTCCTTGTGCACTATAGTGAGCACACAGGTGGCCTCAGGAACCTTGGGCACTGAGGTTCCCAAGGAGCCTCATCCCTCACAGAAGGAGCCTGTCACCGATATGTTCACAGCCATCCACTCAAGAGCAGCAGAGAACGGTTGCCACGACCTAGCGGAGTCGGAGCTGTCCACGCTGGAAGGCTGGCCTGAAGGTGGCTCCCTCCCTGCCTGCCTGCCACTGTTCCGGGGCCAGACAGTGTCTGCCAGTTCCCAGCCATCCAGCCACAACTTCCAGTGGCTCCGGAACCTGCCAGGCTGTCCCCGGAGCAAAGGGAACAACATGTTTGTGGTCCACAAACCCCCTGAAGTGCTGTCCAGGGAGGGCCCCCAGTCTGGTCCTGGGCCCAGCAGCACCTCCGTGATGGAGGAGCCCTCCCTCAGCTCAGGCCCCAATCTGGAGGACGCGCTGCCCTTCCCTCCCCTACTCCTGAAGGCGTCCAGGGAGGCCTCGGGTGACCCCACACATACCAGTGGGGAAGATGAGTCCTGGGCTTCCAAGAAGAGCAAGTTTGACCGTGACACCTGCTCATTGCAGAACCCTGGGGAGCCTGGCGTGCAGGATGTCCAGAAACCAGGAGGGCTCCCCTCAGATACCACACCGCTCTTCCGGCAGCTGTTCCTGAAGTCACAGGAGTCTCTGGTGAGCCACGAGCAGATGCAGGTGTTCCAGATGTTCACCAAGTCCCACCGAATCTTCTCCCATGCCCAGATGTCAGCAGTGTCCTCCCAGCTCCCCACGACTGAGGGCAAGCAGGCTTCTTCCCTAAAGCCACTGCAGGGGCCACGGCCACAGCAGACGCTGCCACTGACTCCCAGTGCTGACTCTGTCCATGCTGGCCCTGGAAACGTGGAGCCAGAGGGATCCCCAGCCCGCAGGAGAAAAACCATGCCCACATTCCCCAGAGAGGCCTCTCCTGGCAGCAGATGGGATGGGAAAGGAGGACCAAAAGTGGCCACCGCTCCTCCATCCCTTACAGCGTCGTCTCTGGACCCTCCCAGGAATTCAGACATTTCCCCTCTGGCCAAGCAGTTGAGATCTGTGAAAGGGACCTTGGACCTGGGGGACATCTTCTCCTCTGGGGGCCCACGGCAGACCCAGTTAAGTGGGGATGAGCTGCCCAGAGCCCAAGTCCTGGGGAAGCAAACTCAGGCTGAGAATGGCATGGCTTCGGGGGCCACAAAAGATGAAAAGGGACCAGCCTGCTCCCGGGGTGGAAGCTACAGGCTCTTCTCTGGCCACCCCAGGGCCCAGCGCCTTTCAGGCTTCCGGAAGGAGAAGGTGAAAATGGATATGTGCTGTGCAGCTTCTCCCAGCCAGGTAGCCATGGCCTCCTTCTCATCGGCTGGACCTCCAGCAGATCCCCCCCGGGACTGGAAGTCCAAGCTGACGATATTCAACAGAATCCAGGTACCGGGGCTCGCTCTCATGGAACATGACCATACATGAGGCAAGAGCCTCGTTCATTACCTGTTTCCACATTTCTTAATTGTCCAGGCATTTTGTTTAATCTTGGTGAATCCTCAGATCCAATTTTATAAAGGGGGACAAAGGTTCAAAGAGGCTGTGGTTCCTGCCACTATACCCCACCCCACCCCCCAAAAAAACAAGGACTTTACAGAGTTGTCAACAAATGCTTTGTGTCATATTATTTCACTAAGTTTTTTATGCTTATTTTCTTTTTGTCTTTTTCTTCCTTTTGGATTTGCCCCCTAAATTCTTCAAAGGATATAAAGGTAGAGCTCCTCCTTCTCCCTTAAATATTCCTGTGTGAAATGTCATGTCTTTTCTGGTTGTGAGTCGCAGGCCCACATGTTCGACTCGACCCCTGCTACATACCTGATGCATTCGTTTAGTGCCTTCTTACATTGTGCCCACAAAGTCCTGGGCCCAGAGAGGTTGGCCCCTTCTCTTTGTGACCTGCTAAGGTCCAGCATCCTTCCTGCCATACCACACCTGCTTCTTTTTTTTCTTTTTAACAATTCATACACCATCTAATTCACTGTTTTAACATGTATCATCCAGTGGTTTTCTTGTATGTTCACAGGGTTAATGCATCCACCCCCACTCTTTGCAAGAACATTTTTACTCCCACACTCTTAGTTGTCACCCCCAATCTCTTCATCCCACCAAGTCCCCAGCAACTTCAATCTACCTTCTGTCTCTGTGGGTTTACCTATTCTGGACATTTCATATCATTGGAATCCTACACCATGTGGCCTTTTGTGACTGGCTGCTTTTACTTAACATGATGTTTTCAAAGTTCATGTTGTAGCAAGGATCGGAACTTTGATCCTTTTTATGGCTGAGTAGCATTCCTTTATATGAGTACATCATATTTTGTTCATCCTTTCATCAGTTCATGAACATTTGGGTTGTTTCCACTTCTTGGCCATTATAAATAGTGCTGCTCTGAACATTTGTGTTCACAGTGAATAAGTTTTTGTGTGGACACATGTTTTTATTTCTCTTGGGAAATGCCTGTGAGTAGATTTGCTGGTCATATAATAACTCTATGTTTAACCATTTGAGGACCTGCCAGACTGTTTTCCACAGCAGCTGCACCATTTTACATTCCCACTCACGGTGTATGAGGGTGCCAATTTATCCACATCCTTTCCAACACTTGTCCAGTTTTTATTGTAGCCATCCTAGTGAGTATGAAGTAGTCTCTCATTATGGTTTGATTTGCATTGCCCTCATAGTTAATGATGTAGATAGAGCATCTTTTCATGTTCTTGTTGTCCATTTGTTATATACTTTTTGGTTCAGTGTCTATTCAGATCCTTTGCCAATTTTTAAATTGGGTTATTTGACTTTTTATTATTGAGCTATGTGATCTTTATGTATGACAAATATAAGTCCCTTATCAGATATATATGACTTCCAACAATTATCTCCCATTCTGTGGGTTGTCTTCACTTTCTTGATGATGTTCTTTGAAGCACAGAAGATTTTTCCCTTTTTTTATTGTTAAATTTATTAGGGTTACTTTGGTTAGTAAACATTATATAGGTTCCAGGTGTACAACTCTTCCTATCACCATATATTTAGCTCCCTTTCTCTCCTCTCCCACCACCCCTCCCCCTTATCCTAAGGTAACCACTGAACTATTGACTATATCTATGATATGTTATTTCTTTATTGCTTTCAGTTTTATATTCCACATATAAAGGAAGCCATGTGGTTCTTAGCTTTTTCTGTCTGCCTTATTTCATGAAGCACAGAAGTTTTGAGGAAGTGCACTTTGTTCTGTCTTTGGTTTTGGTGTCATCCAAGAAGCCATTGCCTAATCCAAGGTCACAAAGAATTATACCTGTTTTCTCCTAAGAGTCTTACAATTTTAGCTCTTGTGGTATCTCATTTCTGATATGTTGGCTCAGGTGTATTTTTATCTTCAGGGTGGAAATATCTACCGGCTCCCCCATCCAATGAAGGAGGAGAACATGGAAGGTGGATGGTGAGTTCAGAAGCCCCTCTCCCTGCCCTGCCTGTGGGAGTGCAACCCCTCAGGAGTCCTCTGGTGGCTTCTATATACTGATCCTAGGTGAGCAAGCTCTGGGTGCTTCAGTCCTAAAGAGACGTGCACCAGGCCCTGAAGAATTGGGGCATCATCTCCATTTCTTAGGGTTCACCTAGAGTTGTCAGTAGATCAGACTTTAAAAAGAAAAAAAAAAGTCAGTGATCAGGGACAGATTCCCATTCTTGCATTCTTTCCTTCTACCATGTCCCCCCACAGTAACCAGCAAAATGGGGGCTCCACAGACTGGGCAGAACCAAAGAGCACTTATGTCTGCAAGAATTGCAGCCAGGTGTTTTACACCAAGAAAGGGCTGAGCATCCACATGTGCTTTCACAGTGACCAGTGGCCGCCACCTCAAATAAAGCAGGAACAGCAGGTGAAGGGGCACATGCAGTAGGTTCTCTGCTTTCAGAGTTTCTGACAGGCTTTGGGGAATAAACGGCTGGGTATCATTTATCTCAGGATGGAGACCACCATCCTGTGGAGAAGCTTGGGGAGGGGCCTGGAGTCAGGGCTGTGCCACTTTGGAGGGGTAGGTTGGAACTTCAGGCTGGAGCAGCTTTTTTGCTCCTGGTTCCCCTACTCATCTCTGTATTTAGGTGTATGGCACAGAGTTTTGTAAACCACCAAGACAAGTGCTGAGGCCGGAGGGGGATGGGCAGAGTCCCTCAGGAGTCAAGAAGTCCTTGGACAACATGGTTGCAGCCCCTTTGGAGATCCCCATGTCAGTGCCTGTGGCTACAACCCACCGACCCCCAGGGAGCACAGCCAAGGTGGGTGTGGTTAGTCTACTTCCTTCCCACTGCTTTTCCCAGCTTCTGGTGGAACCTGTGGGGAAATCCCAAACAAACGCTATAGAAAATCTTGACTCCAGAAGAGCTTGGTTTGCATGCTCATTCATTCATTCAACACCCACTGAGCTTCCTTTGTGCCAGGCCCTGTACTGGCAGTGCTGGGGACACCATAATGATCATAACAGTCCCTGCCCTGCTTCCTGGGGCTCCCAGTCCAATGGAGTAGACAGACCCATTCCCAGACAATGACAAGTCAGTGTGGGCAGGGTGGGGAGTGGGAACAGAGTGAGTTGTGGGAGTCCTCAGGGGCACCAGAGAACCAGCCTGAGGAAGTCAAGGAGGACTTCCTGGAGGAAGGGGTATGGAGCTGAGACCTGGAGGATGGACAAGGAGGAGTAAGACTGGCAGAGGAGAAGGGAGATTGCATGGAGGTGAGAGAAGGCATTGCAAATTCAGGTACTCAGGCTTTTCAGCCTGTGCTGGAGGACCCTTCCAGAGCAGCTCATGCTTGACTCTGGGACAAGGAGCATGGATCCCATTGTTCATCTCAAGGCTGTTATCATTTGGAGGGGGACAGTTTTTCATTTTGTCACACCGTGACACTGTGACTCTGGCCCCCATCCTTTAAGTGCCAGTCATTTTAACAGTTGCAACTGGCCTGAGTCAGGACCTCTCCTTGAGGTGTGGATTCATGAGAAGACTCCAACCATAATCGTCTCAGGCTTAGGATCTGGTATCCAGTTCAGGAGGGCTGGCCCTGCTTGGCCTCTTTTGCTGAGGGTTTTCGGCATGGACATGTGGGGTGTGTGCATGTCCTACTTCTGTCTCCATGGCACAGTTCCCTTTTCTCACTCTCATGCCATCTTTTTTTTTTATTAAGAATTATTTTATTGTTTTTGACAGAGACAGACAGAGACAGAGAGAAGAGGGAGGGCCCAGAGCAGTCTCCATAGTTGTATGTCATCAGTTTTAGACATAGTTTTGTTCCACACAGGTGTGTGGGGGCCACGCAGGATGGAAACTGAATCAGGGGCCTCCCATATGGGAGGCACTCCCCCTCGAGCCAGGGGCCGAACTAGGGGCAAGAACCAAACTGGGGGCCTCCTGTATGGCAAGCACACCCCAGTTCAGCATGTGTGTCCACACGGGTCGGGGCCAGGATTTGATCCTCGGTCCACAACATTGCAAAGCAAGCGCTTAACCTGCTGAGCCAGCCTGGCTTCCCCTTTCATGCCATCTTGAAGACTGAGCTGTATGGCATGTAGCCTCAAGTGACTTCATGGGGTTCTAAACGCTCTTCTTCTTCAGGGACAAGAGAAAGACATGGAAGAGAGAGACAGCAAGGAGAGCAGCCAACTTAGGAAGCGGAAGAAGCGCCCCCAGCCCAAGGCATTGGTCATGCCTTCTCCCCACTCCACATTTGGGGAGCCGAGTCCCAGAGAATGCCACCAGAGCTGCCTGCGGTCTCCAGTGTTTCTGGTGGACCGCCTCCTGAAGGGATTATTCCAGTGCCCTCCCTACACACCACCCCCAATGCTCAGCCCCATCCGGGTGGGGTCTGGGCTGTATTTCAACACTCTCTGTTCCACATCAGCTCATGGCGGTCCCAAGCTCATCGGCACCATGATTGGTGAGTGAGGCTGGGGCTGGTGATCTCTGATCATCACAGGGCCGGCCTCCTGTGTCCAGATTCACCCTACCTTGTAGCATTTGGCCCAGAGAGTCTCTCCTGCCTATGGCTTTGTCCGGTCTTTGGGTCCCATTGCTGTTCATAAACATCCTAGGACCGTCTGGGGCCAGCAACCTTCTAGGTGCTTAGAGTTTTACAGACAGAAAACATAGAGGCCATTTGGCCACTTAGCCTAACCACCCACCCTTCTGCCTATCTTTCCATGTAATTCCTTTAACAGCTTTATTGAGATATAATTTATATACCATATGAATCACCATTTAAAATGGTCAATATCTTTTAGTGTATTCACAGGGTTGTGCGTCTATCACAGAATTTTACAGCATTTTCATCACCCCCAGAAGAAACAGTGTACCCATTAGCAGTCACAGTCCCCATCAACCCATAACTTCCATCTCCCCAACCCCAGGAAACTATTGATCTACTTTATGGATTTTCCTATTCTGAACATTTTGTATAATTAGAATCATACAATATGTGACATTTTGTGTCTAGTCTATTCATTTAACATACTGTTTTCAGGGTCTATCCATGTTGAAGCATGGATCAATGCTTCATTCCTCTTTATGGCTGAATAATATCCCATTGTGTGGGTAGACTACATTTTATGTATTCATTCATCAGTTGATGGGCATTTAGGTTGTCTTCAATTTGGGGCTATTATAAATAATGCTGTTATGAACATTCATGTACAATTTTTTTAAAGATTTTATTTTATTGTTTTTGACAGAGAGAGACAGAAAGAGAAGGGGGAGGGCCCAGAGCAGTCTCCATAGTTATACATAATTAGGTTTTTGACATAGTTTCATTCCACACAGGTGAGCGCGGAGCCGCACAGGGCTGGAACTGGGCTGGGGGCCTTCCACGTGGGAGGCATGCCCCTGCAAGCCAGGGGCCAAACTGGGGGCCTCCTACATGGAAGCTTGCCCCAGCAGGAACAGAACTGGGGGCCTCCTCACATGGGAAGCACACCACACAGTTCAGCATATGGGTCCACACGGACTGGGACTGGGACTTGATCCTTGGACCTCAGGGCTGCAAAGCAAGTACTCAACCTGCTGAGCCATCCCGGCTTCCCCATGTACAAGTTTTTGTGTGGACATATGTTTTAATTTTTCTTGGGTAGATACCTAGGAGTGGAATTGCTGGGTCATATGGTAACTTTATGTTTAACCATTTACGAAACTGCCAGACTATTTTCCAAAATGTCTGAGCCATTTTAAAAGTTGTCCATCTTTCTTATTATAACCATAGGTGTAAAGTGATAATCATGGTTTTGATAGGCATTTTATGATTAATGACATTGAGCATCTTTCCATGTACTTATTGTCCATTTGTATATCTTTTTAGGAGAAATGTCTATTCAGATCCTTTGCCTATCTAAAATAGTGAGTTGCTATCTTTCAATTATTGAGTTGTAAGTGTTCCTTATATTCTGGATCCAAGCCCCTTATTAGATATATGATTTTCCTGCAAATATTTTATCCCATTTTGTGACTTGTCTTTTCATTTTATTTATGGTAATGTTTGTCATACAAAAGTTTCATAATTTTGATGAAATCTAATTTATTTTTTCTTTTGTCACCTGTGCTTTTGGTGTTGCATCTAATGTTTTACCAGACCAAAGTTTACAAAGATGCACTCCCATATTTCTTCTAAGAGTTTTATTTTAATTCTTAACAATTAAGTCTTTGATGTGCTTAAAGTTAACTTATATACTGTGTGAGGTAGGGGTCCAATTTATTTTTTTGAATGAGGGTTTCAGTTGTTCCAGCACCATTTCTTGAATAGACCTTTCTTTTCCCATTGACTTGTGTAGCACCTTGTTGGAAATCAGTTGACCACAAATTATTTTTTCTTCTTAAAACAGACATTTACATCTACAGATTTCCCTCTGAGCATTGCTTTAGCTACATTTTGTAAGTTTTAGTGTGTTGTGTTCTTATTTTCATTCCTCTCAAAATATTTTCTTATTTCAGTTTTGATTTCTCTTTTAATACATTGATTATTAAGGAGTGTGTTATTTAATTCCTACATATTTTTGAATTTTCTAAATTGCTTTCCTTTATTGATTTCTAATTTAATTCTGTTGTGGTCAGAGAACATACTTTGTATTAATTCAGTCCTTCTAAATTGTTTTATGGGTTGGAATATGTTCTATGTGCACTTGAGAATGTGTATTCTACTGATGTTGGGTGGGATGCTTGGTAGATGTCTGTGTGTGTACTTACTTTATAGTGTTGCCTTCTGTTGTTGGTCTTCTGCCTAATCCTATTGATTATTGAAAATATTGAAATCTCAACCATTATTTTTTAATTGTATATTTCATCCTTCAGTTCCATCAGTGTTTACTTACTATATATTTACACTGTTTTTATGTTTCTAGTTGTCACATCTTTCTAATGGCTTGATCTTTTATCATTATGTTTGATATCATTTATCATTATGATAATTTTATCATCTCTAATAATATACTTTGTTTTCAAGCCTGATTTGTTTGATGTTGGTATAGCCATTTTGTCTCTTTTATGGTTGTTGTTTGCTTCATATATATTTATTTATTTATTTTTATTATTATTATTATTTTTTTTACTTTTAACCTATTTGTATCTTTGAAAATAGGGGAAGCTGGGATGGCTCAGCAGGTTAAACACTCGCATTGCAGCCCCTGGGGTCCAAGGATTGAGTCCCAGCCCATACGAACTCATATCCTGAACTGGGATGTGCTTCCCACCCCAGTTTGGTTTGGCTCCCACCCAGGGTGTGCCTCTCATGTGAGAGGCCCCCAGCTCATGGGGCGTGCCTCCCATGTGGGAGGCCCCCTGCCTGGGTGGGTGCAGACCCATACCGACCTGTGGAATAAAACTATGTCAAAAACTGATTATATACAACTATGGAGACTGCTCTGGGCCCTCCCCCTTCTCTCT
>PVKE010043831.1:0-13244 GCA_004027555.1 Craseonycteris thonglongyai | reverse complement strand
AAAAAAAAAAAAAAAAAAAAAGGTACTATTAGTACCTATGTCCTATGATTAAGAAATAAAATAAGATGATATGTGTAAATCATTTTGGCTGTAATAGTTTGGTAAGTGTTTAGCAACTGGACCTCCAGTTTCAAAAAACAGAAGGACTTGATTTGTAGCATCATAATGTTGTTGAAAGTAGAGTTAAGTGGCTTTGTGCCTGTTTGCTCTTGTGTGCAGATAAGAGACAGCTCCAGCACACCACTGAATTTGTCACAGTGATGCACATATAGTATGTATTTGTAAGTATTAGCTATTAGTGTTACTATTGGTACACATAACACTTAGAACCCTGTATTACTTTGTATGATTATGGGTCAGCATTTATTCCTATACCACACCTCTCCAGAGGGCATGAACCATGATTATATGGCTTGGAAAACCTAACAAGATACTCTGATCTTTATTTTGGTCCTTCTCCCAACATTTCAAGAACAAAGACCCATGTCTCTAATATTATGTATGAATATGATTATTTATTGACTTCCATCTCTCCCAAATATGAACTAAGTTATCTTTGTTACCCCCCATTGCCTCATTTCTTTTCTCTAACCTAAGCCACCTTTTTCTACTTTTTTTTTAAGAATATTAACTGAATAAACAAAATTTCAAACTAATGACCTATGGTAAGGGAATTTATAAAGAATATTAATCGTGAAAGCTGGTGTAACACTCATTTGGGTAATACAGAGGCATCTATCATTAGGCCCTAGAACATATTGCTTACAAATAATTAATAATAATAGTGATAGAAAGAATACAGCTCTTGCTAATAAAATAATAAATATAGATTGCTATGAGAGTGCTTCGCTTAAGCATTTTCTCTTCATATTTAAAATTAATTATCACAGCAATCCAATGGGAAATACAACATTATTTATATTTTACAGAAATTATCGTCAAGGGACATTTGGGAGAGAAATAATGTTGGGAACCTTAATGACAAGTATAAAAACATAACAATTCAAAGCCCCTTTGGATTTGATTGGAATAAATAAGAAGTATGACTGCTGTGAAAATATATTTGGCTCAACTGGGATTAATTCAGGGAAATTGGGTGTGCTGAATCTGCATATGAAAAATCATTGGACCTATCCATAAAGAGTTAAAGAAGTTGGAAGAAGCAAAGGACACTACCATATTAATACATACAAAGATTCTAAGTAATACAAGTATAAAGAATGGTACTGTAATGAAGAAAGAGTTTACCTATACTTAGTATATGGTCAGTACCTTCTTTTTCTGAGACATGTTCCTGAATTTGAATGCCTTTCATTTTTACAATATGGCTGATAGGTAGGTACTCTCATCTCTTTTTGTTTATACTGTATGAATTTCACTATTATTTTCTTCCATTAGACTATGTATTCTATCTTCAGTGCTCACTATGGGTAGCTGCTATATAAATGACTCTGAACAAAAAAACAGGAAAAAATGACAGAATTTTATCTGCAAAGAGATAAGCAATTCAATTTTTTTTTTCATTTTTAATTTGCCATTTTTATTTTTACTGAGTGTTCATCCAATCAAGTTCATACTGATTTGCATAAGCAAATTTATAAAGTTCTTGGTGAGCTAAAATAAAAAGAATAATCATTTAATATCTTCTATTTAATTTACCACATTATATAAGGATTAGAAATGGGGTGCTGGGATAGTTCAGCAGGTTGAGAACTTCCCTTGCAACAGTGAGGTCCTGGGATCAAATCCTGACCCTGGCCTGTGCAAGCCCACATGCTGAACTGCGGTGCAATTGGCAATAGAGGGGAAAATGTTGAAGGTTCTTGCTTTTAAGGTAGGAGGCCCCAAGTTCAGTTCCTAACTCTTGTGACCCCACATCCACCAGTGTGAAATGAAACTATGTCACAACTAATGGAGACTGCTCTGGTTCCTCCCCCTTGCTCTCTTCACTGTCTTCTTCTCTCTCTCACCTTTTCTCAAATAATAAAAGAAATCTTAAAAAAAAAAGGAAAGATTAGAACTCTGTCTGTGATAGTTGTGTCACACTTAACTACTAAAAGCATAATTTAATGCTTGAAATATAGTTAATATAAATAATTTTATTAAGAAAAAATTAATTGGGGTCAAATGCAAACACAAATATTTTATATTTTTTTATATAAACCATAGGCTGGCTATACATTATAATATTTCTGTCCAAAGAACCTGAAAATTGTTGGTCTTGGAAATTATATTAGTAAGGACTCCTAATTATGTGACAAAAATTTCAAGTTGATTGAATTAGACAAAACAAGAAATATTTTAGCTCAAGAAATATAAAGTATAGATAAACATTTAATACATAAGAAAGTTGGGCGTATAGCTGAGGCTTAGACACTCTTAGAAATAGGACTTGAAGGATTCTATGTATTAACTAAACTGCCATTTGTCAACATATATTATTTTCTCAAAATTTAAAAATTACAAAAGATTCATTTACATGACAGAAAACACGACTTGTATTAGTTTTTTTTCTTTTTTTAACCTCAAGTTGAATCTCAGAGACAGCCTTATGCTGGTTAGTTTGGTTGGGTTGGGTTCCAATATCTGGGCCAATGACTTCAATCAGGAATCTGGAAACTTTTTTTTTTTTTTCCAGCTTTGCCCAGATTCTCACCCTTAAACTGATGATGGTGCTAATGACATGGAATCCTGAAAACATGGCCCCTATTGAGAGAACCATTATAGATAGGTCAAAGTCTAAAAGAAAGAATTGTGCAAATCAGGCAACAGCTATCCCTTACAGAGATATAAAATGATAGTTTTCAATTCTTACATCAACTGTGATTGAGGACCCAGTAACCTCTTTAACATGGTGCAAAACAGTCCTCCCTGGTACCAGTTCTCAGACCACAGTGAGCTCTTTTTACAGGTCAAATCTATCAGGCATTATTCTCTTCTTGTCATTTTTTAATCCTTCTCACAAAGGGCACACTATTAGAATTCCCAACAACGTTTGATAAAATAAAATCATTTATTTACTCAATACTAAAGGCACTGCCAGATATTAATTTACTCTTATCGTTGCTAGAAGAAAAATAATAACAACAGTTCTCCATTGTTTCATGACTAAGATTGTAATTCAGCAGTAGTTCCATTCCTGACACCTATTCTTTAATAAGCATTGACCTTTAACAAATATCTACAAATGACATTAATATTTTTCTTCTCAATCTTTGCCCTCTCCACCCATTGTCTTCACTCTGTCATTTAAATCACATTGGGTCATACAGAGGACACATGTTAGATGTTTGGATTCCAGAATTACAAGCTTCACGGCCGATTTGTATTTGCATAAAAGCAGACTCCTTTTTCAGACGTTAGACACACATAGCAGCATTCACCCTGCCAACTTTATGACTGTTCATTTCAGCATCTTACAGTAGCTCCTGCTGGAAAGTGTAACATAAATCTCAGCAGTATAAAGGTAGTATCCCATAATCACTCATCAAAGAAATAAGAGGATATTGTATGAATCACACCAACGATGATATACTTGTTAAATCATTTATGATTTGGAAACAAAGATGTTAAAATCTGACTGAATATTTGAACCAGGTATCTCGAAGGGTAAAAGTAGAACACAAGAAAAAAATATATAAAAATCTTTTATTCTGGCTGCAAGTGCTATGTCAGCAGTACTATCAATATACCTGGGTACAGGTATGGAAGCATACTAAAAATAAGAAGATACTATTTTATGTATTTTAAAACATACAGGTATAAACACACCCTGGCCCATTCTGTGACTTGCTGGAGCAGCTAATGGGTAACTCCATATTTGAAGATTTATACTAAGCCTTTTCTTTCCAATTTTCTTTGTACTCTAGGAGTTACTGATACTGATTGAATTGAGTGGCTCAATAAACAACTTTGCTATCTCCAGAAATACACCCTCTTTGCCAGCAAGATGTTTGGATTCAGTCCAAGAAAAAAAAAAAAGTCTGGTCAGTGGAGAGAAGGGAGCACATTGAAAGATGCACTCCTATTATTACTCTGGTCATAAATCATTATCCACTTTGGCATTGATTAATTGGTCTTCCTCAAATCCTCCAGAATTTTTATGAAAAATCCAAGATAAAGGGCAATGATAATATTAGCAGCAGACAGAAAGGGATCCATTTTTTAAATGTTGTCTGGAGATAACAATTCATAGACAAAAATGTGCCACATTCGAAGCAGCTGGTTGATTATATACATTTTTAAAGTGATTTTGTTTCTTTTGTCCAAGTCTTTATTCACCACCCTCTTTCTTATCTCAGGTCTGAGAAAGGTGAGGTGTCCTACATACGCCACCTGTCAGCCTCACACCAGGACACCTGGACCCAAGTAAAACTTCTGTGTTATGATATCTAATTCTTCAGGGTTTATTGCTAATGATCAAGTTTTGCATTTGTAATTTAAGCTAGTATCTAAAATAGATAATAAGAGAGCTAAAACAGCTTGTCTAATGCCACACATAATCAGTCTCGTGGAGCTGAGAATTGTAATCCTAACAATAGTTTGACTTGGAAAATTGATATGCTTTTCATCTGAGGACTAAAGTTTGCTGATTTCTGCTTTCTGTTCATCCACTTGCTTCTTGCTCTATTTCATTCCTTGATGACTATATTTCTTTCACTTTTGTCTGTTTTAAAGCAAGCTTCTCATTATTTTCTATAGTTTGGTTATTACCATCCTCTTTGATGCATATTACTCAGTAAAACAATGGTTATTAGCCTAAATTTGTGAAGCTAAAAAGCATGATAAAGCACAGGAAAAAAAAAAAATAGACGGATGAATCACATTCCAGAATCCAAATTTAGCTCAAGTACATATATGCACTTGTATATGGCAAAGATATGGACACTTTTATACATGAATGGCTTGTAAGATGGCATTGGGAAAATTGGCCATAAATTAAGCAATCAATATATCCCACTCATCAATGTAGCCTTATGACAAAAATTCCTACATCTTTCTATAATTACTATCTTATTTCTGTTTCTATGTTTTAAAATACTTTCTACACTAATCTATAATTTAATGAAAACAGCAAAATAATTTTTACCTTCTTCAAATGTGTAAAAATTAGCAAAGAAGAAAATAGAATAAGCATAAAAATTAAATGAGATGAACGCACACTTGGAACAATTAGGGTTAGGTGAGAAAAAATTAACCTAGTTCCTTAAATGTATAAAAAAGCAAAGCACATGTGGGTTGTTAACAAATATCAGTAGAACGAATCAGTGAGTACATAAATACATGCTGCAGCTCTCAGCCTCTTTAATGGATAATTAACAACTGAAATAATATCATATTTAAATCTATAAATTTATGTGTGAATTAATAGTCTGGGAGGTAAAGTCCACAGATAGGTGTTGTACTATAGAAAAGACCGTTGATTCTCATAAATCAAGCAGAAATCCTATTAAGTCATTGAGTCATAACATTTTTGTGTTGAAAAGGTATTTGTATGTCAACTAATCAAAAGACTCATCCAACCTTTTACTCCCATACTACAGTCCTGGCAAGTCAGAAGTCGTACTCTCTGAAGAGCTCTGGATGTGTCTAAGGAAACTGAAACTTCTTAACAAAAGTGAGGTAGTGTAAAATGAAGCTAAGATTCAGGATTCTTTGGTTCTAGTTCTGGCTGAGCCATTAGAAAGTAGAAGAGCAAATCTTTGAACCCTGCTGAGTCCACATTTTCTCATTTGGAAAATGAAAGATTTAAACATGATAGCCTTAAGGTACAATTCTATTAGCATTCAATATGCTTATTGTATGATTGTGTTTTGGGATAGATTTTCATTTTCATAGTTTTTCATACAGTCAACACAAAATTTAGTGATAACTCTTTAAGAAGTAATTATTCTTAGATCTAGATATGTCTTGCTTCATAACAAACCACCACAAGTCTTAGTGGATAAAAAATTCAACATAAGTTTTGAGCACAGATTTGCAGGTTGGTCAGAGCTTGGCTGTCATCAGCTTCCCTCTGCTCTACTTGATTGGCTTCAGTTGGACAAGTCCAAAGACCAGTGGCTAAAGTATTGTTCACTCAGATGTCTGGTGGCTGATGCTGGCTGTGAACGTGAACCTTGGTGTGTTCTGGTGGCCAGGACGTTTACATGTGGCTTTTCCATGTGACCTGAGCTTCTTTTCTTACAAAATGGTGGCTAGGTTCCAGGAACCATTTCTCAAAGAGACAATCCGCTAAATTCTAGCATCTTACAGGACCTCGCTGAGGAAAACATTTGGAGTCACTTCTGTATCAATCCATTTAAGAGAAATTCACTAAATTCAAAGGAAGTGGAATCAAATCCCACCTTTGTATGAGAGATGTCAGGTTTTCATATAAAACCTTTGTAAGTATTTGAATATTAATAGCATATTTTCTTAAATTTCCTGTTTCCTTTGCTAAATATTCAATGTCTAACAGACTACATTTTTAGTTTCTAACACCAATTTTCTGACTAAAAAATAATCCTTTTTATTGATTGTGTAAATGAGATTGTTCTCAAAACTGTGGAGCAGTAGTTCTGAATATATGCTTCTGACTTCTCTGGGGGTGTGTCTAAGATATTTTCAGAGACCTGCAAAGTTAAAACTACTTTTTTTTTTTTTTAAGATTTATTTTACTGTTTTTGACAGAAAGAGAGACAAAAACAGAGAGAAGGGGGAGGGCCCAGAGCAGTCTCCATAGTTGTACGTCATCAGTTGTCGACATGTTTTTGTTCCACACCGGTGGGTGGAGTCTGCTCGGGGTGGGAACTGGGCTGGGGGCCTCCTGTGTGGAAGGCGCACCCCTGTGAGCTGGGGGCTGAACTGGGGGCCTCCCACATGGTAAGCTTGCCCCAGCGAGAAACAAACTGGGGCCACACCCAGTTCAGCATATGGGTTCACACAGCCCGGAGCCACAACCAGAACTTGAGCCTTGGCCTCCAGAGCTGCAAAATGAGCGCTTAACCCTCTGAGCCACTACTCAGCTTCCTGCGGAACTACTTTTTGAATAACATTAAGGTGTGATAGTTTATATATTCATTCTTTCAAAAGTATACAGTGGAATTTTCTATTATAGTAATCTACATAACAAGTGATTTCATTGTCAAATGGTCTATTTTAAAAAAAGGTAAAATCATGACTCACTTTAGATATAAAATGATCATGTGTTTAAGTTTTGACTCTGCTCATTAACTGAGAGAACAAGGCATATAAAGAAAAGAGAAATAAAGAAATCCCAATTTTATAAGAAGTAAAGAATGTTGAAATGAGTTGCAAATGGAGACAAAAGTTTTTTGGTTTGTTTTTTTTTAAAAGGTTTATTTTATTGTTTGAGAGAAGGTGAAAGAGAAAGAGAGAGAGGGATAGTAAGGAAGGATATGGGTCCATGTGGAGCAGGAACCGAACTGGGGGCCACCCGAACGGGAGGTGAGAATCTTCACCACCATCCTGGCAGTTAGCTGTGCCATAGCTCAGCATATGGGTTTGCATGGGCCGGGACCAGGATTCCATCTCCGAACCTTGTGGTTGCAAGGCAAGTGCTCAACCTGTTGAACTATTCTGGCATCCCTCATACCTGTTTTGTTTTTCATGGAGCTCAAGGAAAGACATTTGAACTTCTACCAGGGAGGACAACATTCATACATTTTTCAGCTACCTACAACTACCTACAGAGTGGTCAACAATTCCCATAAAATCAGAAATTGAGAAGGTAAACAGTGTATTATAGACAATGTGTAGGGTTCTATTGAAGGACATTTTCTCTGATGTCACAACAGATTAAATGCAGAACCATATGTGGGAATCTGATTGTCTTTCATGAAGCCAAACATTAGAGAAATGTGCATACGTGCCAAAAAAAAAAAAAAGGCTTCTTTTCTCACTATTTTTTATTTTGAAAATAAAGTTATTTTCATAAAATATTTTAACATATAATGTTTCTTACTATTTTAACTGAATTAAAGAACATTTAAGCTCTCAGTTTTAAGTTTCTCTTTATTGTTATTAAATTAATAAGGGTGACATTGGTTCAGTGAAATTATATGGGTTTCAAGTGTACATTTATGCTTCTATAATCCATCACCTATGTATTGAATTGCATGTTCACCATACAGGGTCAATTCTCCTTTCATCAGCATATATTTGACCCCCTTTACCCTCTTCTACACCCCCCCTTCCTACTCACCCTTTAAAAATATCTAATACAGTAAATATTGAAAAAATAACCCACATAAATAAAACATCTATTTATCCTCAATTAATATTAACAATATAAAGGATCTTGAGACCAAAATATTGAAGAATCAATGCTTTAAGAGCTATAGTTATAAAGATCAGAACATGCCACCCTAAAATGTGCCATGTTAGTATAAGGATTATTTTATGTTGAAAGTAATTGAGATGCAGGAACAGATCCCTAAAAGTAGGCCAGGGCATACATTTTCCTTCTGAAGGTGTTCCCTCCTCATTCCCCTTTCCCATCCCTACTCCTCACCAGAAAAAGGACAGTTAACTCCATGACAAGTGCCTCTGTGGTGTGCCAATTGTTTTGAACTAAAGGCAACTTTAGCTACAAGCTCAAGAGAATCTTCTGCCTGTCCTGCCCCTGAACTGCCTAGAAGAATTTGAACAAAGCGCCTTGTCCATAAGAGATTATCAAATATATCTTCCTTTGACCCATTCACAGGACAGGGAAATCTTCTATTTACTAAAAGTGTGTTCTTGTCATCTTACAAAGACCCCCTGAAGCCCCCAAAGTGCCTTACTCCACTCCTAGCTCAGGATGTCTTATAGACCTCAATCCTCCTCTCTCTCTTTTAAGATTTATTTTATTATTTGAGGTGTGTGTGTGTGTGTGTGTGTGTGTGTGTGAGAGAGAGAGAGAGAGAGAGAGAGAGAGAGAGAGAGAGAGAGAGAGAGAGAGAGAGAGAGAGAAGGGGTGAGGGCCCAGAGCAGTCTCCATAATTATACATCACTAGGTGTGACACAGTTTCATTTCACACAGGTGGATGTGGGGCCATGTGACGTAAGAACCTAACTAGGAGGCCTCCTGAATGAGAGGCAAGAACCTTCACCTCCCCTCCAACAATTACCAGTTTCACTACAATTTAGTATATAGGGTTTGCACAGGCTGGGGCTGAGAATCGAAGCCCAGACCTCATAATCGCAAGGCAAGCACTCAACCACTGAGCTATTCCAACATCACCTCCTTTCTATCTCTTAATCTCTGGAGCATGCGAAGCCTCTGACTCTCTCTTATATGCTGGGTTCCCATACAGATGTATGTATTCAATTTGATATTTTCTGTTCCCAATCTGTCTCATGTCTACTTGATTATTAGACCCGCCAAAGAACCCTAGGGGTATAGGAAAATTTGATGCTGCCCTCACAGTTGGCACTATGAGCAGGATAATCCCACTGGCCTGAACCCCATTCTGTTCCACTTGACTGCTGCAGATGAAGAGATACTGGGGCATCTGACACAGGCTTGCAGAAGTTCAGGGTTCTTACCATGTCAGCACAACTCTAGATCTCTGTTCGCAGGATCTAGTGGAAGTAAAAGTGGTGAGAATCTTATTCCCTCTTCTGAATTTAGGTAGGCAGGAGAAAATATTTCTGAAGCTAGTTTCTTGGGCTAGTGGCTCTTGATTACTTGGTATGCGTACTCATGGGTTTTGTTTTTCTCTTTCTCTGTCCAGTTTTGCTTCCTTTATCTTATTATATTATATGTCCTGAGAGCTTGGCTTATGACTAGTGAGTATATGTTCTCTCTGGCCTCCACCATCCACAAGGTGAACCTTGCTTTCCATCCAGTGATGACAAGGTTTCAAGGAATTTTCTGTCTATTCTGTTCTTCCCAGAGATGGTCTATAATTCTATCAGTTGGATGATGCCTATACATCTGCTAGGCAGCTGAATAGTGTGCAGATCCAAGCCGAAGAAATCTTAAACCATATTCTGTTCAATAAGGGAAAGCATGTGATTCCCTGTGGCCTCCTCATCTTTCTTAGGCTAATTCTGTGAATAACTTTCAACTGTCTTTTGGGGATGCCTCTTACATCCATAGTATTGGTTTGAGTTCTACAGATCATACTATCAAGCCCAGGCAATGAATCCTTTTTATATTGAAAATGTCTAAGTTGAAAAGAAAAAAAGAAAGAAGAGAAAGAAAGAAAGAAAGAAGAGAAAGAAAGAAAGAAAGAAAGAAAGAGAGAAAGAAAGAAAGGAAAGAAGGAAGGAAAAAAGAAATTAAAAAAATGTATATATATAATTTTTTTGTTATAATAAGCAGTCATTAAGGTTCTCCTTATCAGATGCAAGGACAGAAATTAGGACAAAAATCTAAGTACACCCAGACCTCTTCCTATTTGCCTTCAGACATTTGCAGATTTAAAAAAAAAAAAAAAAATCAGGACATTGGAAGTAAAAATATTTTGCCCTTAAGAAAAAAATGAAAGAAAAGGAATGACAAAATCTTACTTAAGGACAACCTAAAATTTTATGTCCTAAAAATTTAGCTTGGTAACTATTAATTTGGAAGCTCCAAAATAGGGCCAGACAGAAACTTAGGCTAACCTCCATTTATGGCTAAGATTCTACCTAACTACTGCCATCCCTGAAGGAAATTATGATCTAAAATTGCAATGGCTATTGTGAGGAATGTGCCATTTAGTAACCAATGGGAGGAGGGGGCTAAATAAAACAGATATTGCTGGGGTTGAAATACAAGTTTCAGCACAGCACAAAAAAAAGGCTGAATGAGCCAAGTTGTACCCCTGTTGCCCCCCCACCCCAAGATTAAAGGGCCCCAAACAAGACTGCTCTATTTACCCCATGTAAAGAAATTTAAAAGACTGGATGGAAAAGATTAAGATGAGAAACCTGCCAGCAATGACTTGGGGCGACTTGTTAAATCAAATGAAAGATTGACAACAGGACCAGGGTCCCTTGGCTTGACTCTCACTGGGAACCCAAAACCTTTTTACTCCAAGAGTGAGTATAATGGGGATGCTGGGATACCTTAGTGGTTGAGCGGTTGCCTCGTAATTGCAAGGTCTGGGGTTCAATGCCCAGCCCCGGCCAGTGCAACCCCATATGCTGAACTGTGCTGCAACTGGTAACCACCAGGATGGCCCAGCAGTGAAGGCTCTCATCTCTCATGCAGGAGGTCACCAGTTCAGTTTCTGCCCCGTGCAGCCCCATGTCCACCTGTGTGGAGTGAAACTGTCACGACTAGTGATCTATGACTATGGAGACCTCTCTGGGCCCTCCCTCTTCGTCTTGTCTCTGTCTCACTCACCTTCTTTCAAACAATAAAATAAATCATAAAAGAAAAAAAAAAATCAGCGGGTAGAATAGGAGGCAGAGGGGGGCAATTTCCAGGACCCTGATATATGCATCTTGAACTATAGTACTGAAACCTGTTGGTGAAGCCCTGACTCAGGCTACAATTAGATGAAAACAATATGGAAATGTAAAAGTTGATAAGGAAGCTAAAATAAAACTGTATACCCAGTGGGAAAGAAGCAAATTTGAGATTATGTAGTTAGCAAGCTATGATGTCATTTAAGTTTCAATTCAAATTTGGAAAGCAATTATTTTATAAATCCTCATGGAATCAGAAATGCAACTCTAGAAACAGTTCAATTCCACTTATCTTAATTATCACTAATTCCTAAGACTGACTGAAAAAAGAAAAAAGAAAAGAAAAAAAAAAAAAAGGAGAGTAGGGTGTTCTTTTTTAAAGCACACACTGTTTCTATGGCCCCAAGGCTCCCTCCCCCAGGGCAAGACAAGTTTTTAGTGTTTTCTCTGTAAATATTAGTAAGAAAAAGCTTTAGCCATCAGCACAGGCAATCTTAATTTATTCTTCCTTTAACACAGTTTGAATCCAACTGTTCCTTTACATTGTCCTATAGCAGTGATTTTAAAATGAAGACTGTGAGTTTTCTGTTCATGCCTGTTTGTTCACATGTGTTGTGTGGTATTTTCTACCTCTGGATAGTATCATTGATTTATTTTTTTAAGGAAATGCAGCCCTACTAAATTGGCTTACACAACATACACTTATACGGGAATTCTCCAAAATATACTACTAACTAACCCAAATACTTTTCAAAATCACCTGATCTGGGAAAATACTCAGGTGCCAAAAAATATATACACATTAAAGAGACGTCATCTATGTATGACTTTTTGACGTTGAATTGAATTATAGTAGCAATATGTAGTATGGTGTTTGCTCAAAAGATGGCATTAATCAAATAAATGCTAGTGTCCTCATGCAACAGGCAGGACACTCAAAGAAAATGCCAGCAGCATGATTGTTGTTAGAGGAGCGCAAAACCATTTTGAAGTGGCATTTGAAATTCAAGAGTGCTTTGGAAATACAACAATGGAGGCATGAGTGTGCAACAGAAACTCCAACATGCCTAATAATTGCATGCATCCGTGACAAGTTTGAGTCACATGGTAAACTGAAGCAGTGTGCACAATGATACAAGTGAACATTTTGGTCAGCGTTGCTCAAGCAGTAGCTGCGATAATCAGAAGTGTCTGGATTACTGATAGTAACCACTTTGAGTACCTCTTGTAATTGCACAAGTCAAACGTGGCTTGTATTCATCGGGATATATTGAGTATTACAATTTTAATACAGTTTTCATGTTTTTCCTTTCTTAAAATGGGTGTACAATTTCTTTTGGCACCCTCTGTATTTTATATTAAAACTGGTTTGAGTTTGGCTTAGTTATATAAGCATATCTTTAAAATAATCAGCATCAAATAATACTTTTATGTTACCGAGGTTTATTAGTCAAACAAGTTCATATTCAAAATTTGTCAGCAAGAATTGTAGTATGATAATATCTTCATAAGTCATCTAAATTTAATTGTTAAGAACAAGTAAATTAAATAAAGTATAAGTGCAATAAAAGGTTTCCTTTTAGGTGAAATTATAGCAATAATTATATTGTTAAAAATGGTTTCTTAAATCTTCTTGGTAACTAGAAATTTTAAAGTGTTTATAAGTAAATTAAATAATAGTTATTCATGGCATGTTTAGACCATTTCCAAATAAGAAAATAACAAAACATTAAACAATGAACATAAGTTTATCTACTTTTTGCTTCTTATTAGAGAAAAAGATATTTGGATCAATTAGTAAAACAGATCTTGTGTTACATTAAAAACACTGTGCTGTTAGGAAATATATATATATATAT
>PVKE010043830.1:0-13230 GCA_004027555.1 Craseonycteris thonglongyai | reverse complement strand
AGGCTAAAGTTAGTTACAGGGGCTCTAACTACAGGATAATAGAAATGTAGAGAAAGAATGGGCTCAATTTAATAATCACTGACCTCAGATTATACTCTGGATATTTTAATTTTTTACCAAAATCCTGAAGTGAACTACAATTTGGGGGAGAGAAGGGGTCTGTTTTCTCATCAGAGCTGACAGAAGTTAAAATATTATCTAGTTCCAATTAATCAGGCCCAACCAAAAATGTCAGTCATGCTATAATTCATTCACAGAGCAACTAATTTACTACATGCTTACTCTGTGCCAGCTACAGGCCTACCTGTAGGGAAAGAGAGATGAGGAAATAAAAAGGACTTTTCCCTAAAGGTACACAATCTTGCAAGCTTGTCCTAACCTGCGGCTCACAGGCCAAATGCAGCCCCGATGGCTTTGAATGTGGCTGGCCCAACACAAATTTGTAAACTTTCTCAAAACAGAGACTTTTTTTTAAGCTCATCAACTAACATTAGTGCTAGTGTATTTTATGTGTGGCCCAAGACAATTCTTCGCCTTCCAATGTGGCCCAGGGAAGCCAAAAGGTTGGACAGCCCTGGAAGGATTTGGTATTATTTCAATGTCTCTGCAATTGATTGGATGAAGCTGTCTAGTGGGTCTGTCCCCAGTGATTTCTCAGCTAAGGGCAGAGACAAGTCTTTCATTTTCTTTTAATTTTCCATAGCAGCTGGCACAGTGCTCTGCAGGCCATCAAGTACAATAGTTGATAAATGTTGATGACTACTCAACTCTTTCATTCACCAAATTGCTAATTATATTTGGAGAATATAAAATGCAGCTGACTAATAGCCCAATCTGTGCTATTTTTGTTATATAAGGGGTTTGGTCAAAATGGAACATTCATCTGTGCAGTGTAATAAACAGCTACATTACCCTGAGCTTCATAAAAATGTATAATTCACCAAGGACTGATTATTCTTGACTATCTACCTCCCTTCATTTAGGCAGACACAGGGGAAATGAGAAATTAGACAGTTTATTTATTTTTTCACAAAAATAAAAGGTCCCCAGGTTTCCTGATGATCTATACAAATATTAAACCATCTCCACCAATACACAATAAATGAACTTTTAGGTGAGGAATCTCCAGCCCTTATCTCAACATCAGTTCTGTTCTGCTATTGGTAATATGCCTTTGTTTCATAGTTGTCCGATGTAACAGGGCCTTAAATAATCATTTACATTCATTAAATAAATTTATTTTATGTTCCTTTTTTTTTTTTTTTAGTTTAAACTATCCACAGTGGATCACAAAAATTAAATCTCACTTTGGCTGAGAAAGGAAAAAACTGCATAATAAATCATGCAGTTTTTAAATTTTAGAACTTGAAATTAAGACAAAATTTGGGTAGTTGAGGAGAAATGAAAAGATTAAGTTAATAGTCAATCATAACTTACAGGAAATCTAGATCTCTTAATGACACCTCTATTAGTTATCCAAAATGGGTATGTGCTAAGGAAGGGACAAATTCTCAGTATGCTTATCTAGCAAAAGTTAAAAGAAAGAGTTGGGCATATTTTACAACTTGGATCAATAACCCATGTGAGGAGAATAGGAAAGCCTATGAAGATAAATGGAAATATAAGCTAATAAATAACTTAGCATATTTTACAGAGACTCCAAAGCCAGTAATAAACACTTTATACATCAAAAGGATAAAGTAATCTCAAGCACAGATGTAACCATTTAATAGTTAATGCCTAACAAATTCACTTAAGGATAGAGAGGGACCAGGATGGGGAGTGAGGCAACAGAAGAACTATTTCTTAAGGAATGTGATCTAGAAAGAATTTTGGAGCAAACTCTTAGAAGGGAAACTGAAGGCAAAGAACACAGACCTAAATAAAATGGAGAGGATATGCTGGCCTTTTTCTCTTATATATGCCCCATCTTTTTCTCTTTCTCTGTCTTCTTTCTTTCTCTCCATATCTGACTTGCATTTTCCCCTCTCTTCTTTTCACATGTCTTTTCCTTAATTGACCAGAACATATACTTCAATCATTCTCTGTAATGTATTTTATATATATATATATATATATATATATATATATATATATATATATTTGTAATATTTAATATCTTATATAGATCTTTGGATTACTTCTTGTATTGTATCTTGATAAAGTGGAACAAATTTGAAGGTCAAGTGAGCTGAGTTTTTTAGACATCTACTTATCTCCTCATTGACATTTATCTACAACCCTTTTAAAAAACTTGAGTGGCCTTCCAATCATTTTTCTTTATGGGGAAACGGACCACATAAAAAAGGCTCCTCATCTCAGTTTATGTCTAATAAATTCTTTCACATTGAGGTTTATGCCCTTTTCCCCCTGTGTAGGTCTACCCTTTATAGAAAGACTAATTTCAGTTTTTTATATAAAACCACACTAAACTCTACCCTTAATTCACCATGCAACTTCCTGTTTAAGATAACTAATCCTAGTTCCTCATTTACCTTTTAGGAGGCAGTATAGTATACTACTTAAGAGTACAGGTTCCACATTCAGACAGTCCAATGTTTTAAGTCCTCTGAGACTTATTACTTGCATGACCTTGGATGAGCTGCTTGACCTTACCAAGCCTCAGCTTCCTTAGCTGAATACAGGTATATCTGTACCTACCTCATAGGGTTATTATAATATTAAATAACAAGTTTAAAGTTCTCAGCATACCGTTTACATATAGTGTTCAAAAACTAACCATTTTCAATTTTCAGTATTCTACCTTTAACCGAAGATTTCGAGTAACATGGCCCTCTTCTTAACCCCTATACTTTTCAAGTCCCTTTTATTTCAAAATAACATACTGTATAGTTTCTAATACAAGCTATGCCTTATTTTAACAAATCACTCTCAGGTTTTCCTTAATGTGCCACTGAAGTTTTTAGAATGTCTTTCTCCTGGTGCTATAGGAAATAATCTGCTTTTTAACTTCTCAATATCCTTTTATTTAAAGGTAGATAATCATTGTATCCATCTCAATAGATCAATAAATAGGGTCTAGAAGCTTAATGGACTGAAAAGAGGCAAAATGGTCAGTGAGGAAGACTAAAATGAGATACCACCATCCATGATATTCTATATTCTGCATCAGCTAACCTTCTTGGGCTTGCCTGATGTACTAACTTGTTAATCTGTTAAATATGAGGGCTGTCTGGAAAAAATCCAACCATAAATGCCTTTATTTTTCACATTACATGGTTGGATACCTTCCGGACAGCCTCGTATACACTAAGCCTTGTGCTAGAATGTGAAAGGTTAAAAAGGTCTGGCCTCTGCCCTTTAGGAACTTCCAGAAAATAAATTAATGGTTACCATGTAATAAGGACATTACTAGATACATTAGCAGTGTGACATGGAAGTACAGTGGAGAGATATCCAAATCAGACTGCATTCCAATCTTTTTATATAGTAATAATGGATAAGAAAGGGCTCTGGGCCTAAAAAGAACACAATTCCTACCTGCCTTTCTTGCTGCTTTTGGTGTAAAGGAAGACATATGTGTTTTAATCAACAAAAGGGAGGTGTAATAGAAAAATGACAAAAATTGTGGGTTTTAAGGGCCTTCTTCCACCTGCTAGTCCCTCACCTCCATTTCATGGTCCTTGAACTTGGGTAAATAACTTCACATTCTGAACTTATAAGGGCTGTTCAGCAAAAAGCCAGCCATAAATGCCTCTTTTCCTTATTACATGGCTGGATACTTTATGGACAGCTTTCATAATTTGCTTTGTCTATCAAGTGAGATAGTATCCATACTCCATGATAAGGCTGGAAAAGGTGACCAATCAAGGTCCCTCCCAAAAAGGCAGGCAGGAATCTTCCCAAGGAAGAAGCCAGGAGTAGAAACTAGGGTCTAGGGAGCAAGACAGTTTAGGAGGCCGAAGCCAATTCTCACCGAGAGGATCTTATCACCCTCCTGGAGCCGCCCATCCAGGGCTGCAGCCCCGTTCTCTTTGATGCGACTGACGTAGATGCCACTGTCGTTGGAGACATACTGCTGATCTGTCCCACCGACGATGTTGAAGCCCAGCCCTGAGAAAATTATGGAGGAGTTGTGAAGAAGGTAGGATTGAAGAAAAAAGAAAGGGATCAGAGAAGAGGAGGAAGAGAGAGGAAAGGCCTGGTGGAGTCAAACTGTGATATAGCTGATGAAGAGTTGTGGGCAAGGTAAGTGAACAGTATTGTCAACAGAGGTCAAGAGTCCCTAGAGTTGCCCACTCAAACCAGGTAAAACTAAAAATGTAACACAAACACAGTGATCAACATGGCTTGTTTAATATAAAAAATAAGATCTATAATTACTCAGTGGAAGAATAATGGTGATTCTTATCAGATGTGCTTCTGCTTACACTTGTTCTGATTTTGTTGGTGCCATTCAGAGGACCCAATTCTTGACTTTCCTGTTATTTATGTAATAGGGTGAGCTGTGCTCATGAGAAGCCACACTTCTAACTCATTAGCAAATGAACTATTCCTAATTCAGTGGGAAAGAGGTTCCTAACCAAACCTTCCCCTCTACACTTCTCTTCTCCCAACCTTTGGGAGAGGTTGTGTATGATGGTGTTTTGGAAGAAATAGTCTTGGGAGTTTCATTTATTCTTTCTATGTTGAGTTGAGGGAACAGTAGTATAGGCGTTGGCAGGAAACCTGGGAAACAGAAAGGTAACTGGTGCTTCATACTAGAATTAAATCACCAAATTCACTCTTCTTTCCTTTTCTACCTCAAGTGCAAACAACCACATACTTAGGTACAGTGATTGCCAAGTTTTATTTATGGTAGAAAACTGATTACTCAATGATTAGCAAGTCCCCGTTTCCCCCTCTCCCTAGCCCCTGATAACCACCATTCTATTCTTTACTTTTAGGACTGACTATTATAAATGGGCATAACATTTCAGTTATACAAGATTAGTAAGTTCTAAAGATCTGATGTACAACATTGTGACTACAGATAACAATGGTGTGTTGTACACTTAAAAATCTGTTAAGAGAGTATCATTTAAGTGTTTTTTACCACAGTAAAATTAAATAAGGGATGCCGAGATGGCTCAGTGGGTTGAGTGCTCACCTTGTAGCCCTGGGGTCTGAGGATCGAGTCCCAGCCCCGAGTTATGTGGACTCACATGCTGAACTGGGGTGTGCTTCCCATATGGGAGGCCCCCGGTTTGGTTCTTGCCAGTATGAGCTTCCCATGTGGGAGGTCCCTGGTTTGGCTACTGCCCAGGACGTGCTTCCCATGTGGGAGGCCCCCAGCCCAGTTTCCACCCTACACAGCCCCACGCCCACCTGTGTGGAATTAAACTATCTTGAAAACTGATGACATACAACTATGGACACTGCTCTGGGTCCTCCCCTTTATCTCTGTCTCTCTCTCTGTCAAAACAATAAAATAAATCTAAAAACAAACAAACAAAAAACCAATAGTGTCCTCATAAAAAAATGAAATTAAAAATTAAGTTAATTAAAATTAAAAAAACAACAACTTATCTAAGTACTGCATTTTTTCATGTAAAAGACTTTTGTCTAAAATTGTTAGACCAAAAATTGAGGGTCATCTTATACACAGGAGTAACCTGTGTATTGATTTCTTAATGTTGGGTTAGAAAAGTAGAGTAGTTTTATACATATGGGCATTTTTTCTTTTTAATTTATTTTTATTGTTTCTGACAGAAAGATAGATACATAGATACAGAGACAGAGAGAAGGGGGAGGGCCCAGAAAGTCTCCATAGTTGCACATCATTGGTTTTTCCACATAGTTTCATTCCACAGGTGGACACGGGGCTGCACAGGGCAGGAAATGGGCCGGGGTCTCACCCTGGTGAGAACCGAACTGGGGGCACACCCCAGTTCAGCATATGGGTCGGATCGGGCCGGGGCCAGGGCTGGGGTTCAATCCTTGGTCCCAAGGGCTGCAAAGTGAGCACTTAACCCACTGAGCCATCCCAGCTTCCCCCATGTGGGCATCTTATACATGGAAAAATATGTTACTATTTCCATGGACCAACCACTAAGTTGTGGGAAGGACTTCACTTTACTAAAACGAATGTTGAGAAGCAATTTTACGTATGCATTAAAAAGAAAAGGGGAAAAAAAATAGGAACTTCTCTAGGGTTTCCTTTATGGCAAGTACCATAGAACTCAAATCCACAGTGCAAAGAGAAAGGAGATGGCTTCAAAACAAAAAACAAAAACCTGGTAGCACATCTGGAAGGAATAGCCATAATCACTAGACTATTACTGGTTTCAACAGAAAACAGATACAAAGTCGTGGGCTTTCTAAAAGTTCTCTCCATTGGTGAGAGGAAAGCTTACACATAAAGATCAGAGTATTAATATAAGCACTAGCAAATCAATCTGTGATTTAGGGAAATGCATGGCTAAAGATAGAAGCAGCAGGAAACATTTAACTTAAATAGTATGTCTGTGCATAGAGTACCTGCAGCTAGAGAATGAAAAGATTTAAGATACATGCAAGAAAGAACTATTTCTGGAAGATGACTATTTCAATTTCCTTGAAGGGTAGGGCATGAAAAATTTAAGTTACTAAATGGTTTTTCTTAGATCATTTAATTTGTATTATAATGGGTGGGAGATACTGGAAAGGGGATGGTGGGTAATTATTTAAGATTAGATGAAAAGGTAGATGGAGCCTGATTATGGAAGGTTTTGAAATGACTTCAAAACTGTGCTAGGTTTGAGCAAAGTAGCTGAGGCCAACCAGCCTCTCTCAATACTGGAACAAATTATTTGGAGAAAATCTTTGAAAGACACCCAATATCCTCACCAAACACTAGCATCTTGGGTTAGAAGCATATGTTAAGCAGCTGAATACAATATATTAGATAGGAAGAGAAGGGATTTTGAAATTGGTTATTTAAATCTTTAGAACAGTGTGTACAAAAAGACAAGTAGAAGAAACATTAACTGAAATTTTCTATAAAACAAATGCACTCTACTCCCCTGATAAATCACATTATATAGGTATTTTTATAATCTACTTACTTCCATTGTAAATGAACCACTCCACTTAATGTGGGAACTCCTGGACTGATGTGAATTTAGAGCATTTCTATAATAAACAGAAGTCACCAAAGCACTGAGTAGCAGCATTAGCAATTCAAACCTGGGCTCTATGGATACCTATATAATCCCAAATTAATTTGTTAATTTAAAAATTATTGATCATTTACTATGTGTCAGGCACTGTGTTATGTTCTGAGAAAGATATAAAGCCAAATGGACAGTCCCTGTTTTAACTACAAACAAAAATGTACCCTTTTCTCCCTGTCCCTTTTAGATATTGCAGAAGCAAACTGAAGTGAGAAGATCTGATCACAAATTTAACTCCATAACTTTCCAGATATGTGGGCTAAGACAAGTCAGTGTACAAATGCTGCTCGCTCTACCCAAAAAGATAATAGTTAGAGTCCAATTACATAAAAGTTGAAAAAATTCTTATAAACTACATAGTGGTTGCTATATTGAGTAGCTGTACTAAGAGTAGTTGTCAATTAACTAGTAGTACCTGCTATTGTCCCAAACCAGATAGTATGATGGAGGAAGGATGAATACATAGTATATATGTGAAAAATTCTGAAATATAGGAATTCAGAGATTAAATGTCCATCTATTAATGGGACAAAACTGAACTGAAACTCAAATTTATTGAAATTACCGTAAGTATGTCTTTAATCTGTGACCCTGACATCTACCCTCATGTATAATTTCTAGCAAGAGTGGTTGGTATTTAAAATAAGCATCAGGGAAAGCTGGGATGGCTCAGCGGGTAAAGCGCTTCCTTTGAAGCCCCGAGGACCGAGGATTGAATCCTGGCCCCGACCCATGCGGACCCACATGCTGAGCTGGGGTGTGCCCCCAGTTTAGTTCTTGCCGGGACTTATGTGGGAGGCTCCCGGCCCAGTTCCTGCCCTGTGCAGCCCTGTGCCCACCTGTGGAGTGAAACTATATGGAAAACTAATGCTGTCAACTATGGAGACTGCTCAGGGCCCTGCCCCTTCTCTCTGTCTCTGTGTCACTGTTTCTCTCTGTCAAAAATCAGTAAAATAAATCTTTAAAATAAGCAGCAATCAGTCCAGCACATACACCAACCTCTGCAACAGATGTCAACTGGAAACAACCAGAAGAGAGAGGGCTATCCCAGTACATATTCACTGGTTACAGGCTGTGTCCTAGGACAATCTTCCATAACACAGTAGACCACATATCCTCCTGGTTTGTCTGGGAGTCTTGCTATACAATCTGCTATGTAATCAAAATATTCCCTTTCAATTTAAAAAGCACCTTAGTTTGGACCATGTGATGCTACCATCTAATAGGGGTAATGTAAGAATACATTAATTGCAACATGTTTTGTAATAGTGTGGAAATAATAGTAATTTAGGTGTTCATCCTTTGAGGAATAAATAAAATAGTTAAAAGAACTAAAAAAATAATAAAATAACCGTTTTAAAAAGTAATGCTGACATTAATAGCACAATATCTTTTTTTTTTTTTTCAAGATTTTATTGTTTTTGACAGAGACACAGAGAGAGACAGAGAGAAGGGGGAGGGCCCAGAGCAGTCTCCATAGTTGCACATCATCAGTGGTTTTTTTTGTTTTTGTTTTTGACATAGTTTCATTCCACACATGTAGGCAGGGAGCTGTGCAGGGTAGGAACCTGGGAGGGGGGTGGGCCTCCCCCATGAAAGACACACCCCCGCAAGCTGGGGCTGAACTGGGGGCCTCCCACATGAGAATCTCACCCAAGCGAGAACAGAACTGGGGGCCACACCCCAGTTCAGCATATAGGTCTGTACTAGTCAGGGCCGGGATTCGATCCTCGGACCCAAAGGCTACAAGGTGAATGCTTAACCCACGGAGCCATCCGGGCATCCCCAACAATATCTTCTTATAAATTAAAGACCCATGCACACAAAACCGCATTACCTATTTACAAAAATGCATGCATATTTAAGGAATGAAAGACACATTAGAGTGGGTAACTATGGGGGAAGAATATAAGATGAGGTTAGGAATGAAGGATAAAAAAACCAGAAAGAGACTTTGCATGTACTGATGATGACAATGTGTTATGGAGCAAAAGGATATAATTAATTAAGTTCTCAGCATCTGTGATCCAAAAGGGGTTACAGGGAAAGGACAAAGAAAAAGACCTGACTCAATAGACTTTAAAAAAAATATATTTAAATGTGTTGTGAACCAAACTATCAAACAGTCACCAACATAAGGAGGCCTTGAAGTGCAGTCAGAGGGCTATTAGGAAAGTGGAGCCTCTGCAGCCTATGCGCATCTTGTGCTCAGTTCTCAGAGCAGCTGTGGCTGCGCCATAAATATCCCAAACAACTGCTACATGGACACATACGGACTTTACCTCTTTTTTGTAGTTTTTGCCTCCCATGTTTACATACTGGAACTAACCAAACCCTGTTAACGTAGCCAATAACCCTTCATTTGCATTAAAGAATTATATTTTGTGGCTTTTGCTTTTATGAAACCCTTTCTTTTGTTCTCCCAAGCACAATTTAGGTTACTACCGGAATCTGTATACCCCAAATCGCAGCCTCTTTTGCTCTTACAAATGCTTTTTTTATGCTTTATTACAGTCTAAAATTAATTTGGTTTCTAGTGGCAAGATTAAAATAGTTGCTTAGTCTCTAATGTAGAAGTCTAAACACAAAGTAAAGATATAAGAATGACAACTTCTTCTATATAGAACTGGGATAGAAAGTAAGTGTGCCTAGTTTAGGGGCTTTGGAAAATTTAAAGCGGGGTGGGGGTGTTCAATCTCCTGGCTTCCCTGGGCCACAATGGAAGAACTGTCCTGGGCTGGCCATAAAATACACTAATATTAATGATAGATGATGAGCTAAAAATAAAGCAAGTAGCAAAAAAAATCTCCTAATGTTTTAAGAAAGTTTATACATTCAAGTTGGGATGTATTCAAAGCCGTCCTAGGCCTCAGGTTGGACAAGCCTGATTTAAATAAAAAATGCCTCCTTGAGGACTCCTCCTGTCTCCAGGTATGGACCTTGAACTTGTTAATGAATGAAAGCAGCAATAGCAGCAGCAGCACCTAATATTTACTGACCATTAAATAGGTACTGTGCTATGTACTTTACATCATTATTGCACTTAATGTTCTCAACACATGAAGTGATTATTACTTACATTTCCCAGATGAATTTAAAAGGTAAGTGGCCACACTCAAAGCCAAGACACTAAGTCAGGATGTTTGATTCAAAACTATGAGTTTTAAACCATTTTGCTGTACTGTATCTCTGTACAAAACACAAACAACTAATTTAGAAAAAAAGTCTGCAAAGCACTGCTGGCTATCGTGGGAGCCACCTTGTCTTTGGGCTGGCTCTGAATAAGCAATGTTGGGATAGTGGTTGTAGAATAGTTCCCAAGGGTAAAAAATTTCACAGGAAGAATTGGGTCATTCTAGAGACCTGTCACCTTAGTCAGGGTTCCTATTGCTTACTTTCAGGCCAGAGAAGGAACCAACCCTTCATTTCAGTCAGATTCTTGTCTAGTCAATCTAAAAGTTACAAAGTACAAGACCAGTGTTTGTTTGTTTGTTTATGTATTTATTTTGACACAGACAGAGAGAGAGAGATACAGAGACAGAGAGAGAACTGAACTGGGGGAGCTCCCAGTTCAGCATATGGGTCCACACGGGCCGGGGCCGGGATTCGATCCTCAGTCCCCGGGGCTGCAAAGTGAGCGCTTAACTCACTGAGCCATCCCGGCTTCCCCCCAGTGTTTATTTAACAAGCTGTTATTCTGGAAATAATTCTGGACATAAATGAAAAAAATAATTTATTAACACCAATGATGACAGCCACTTGTTGAGTTATAAACACAAGATTGACAAATACCCTATTTTCCCCCTATCTATTTGCAGGTTTTTTCTGTCCCAAGATAATCTTACTAATTTCCCCTAGGAATCAATCCAACTCTATTAGACACACAACCCACTATTTAATTATTTTGTGATAAAATAAACATACATAACATAAAAATCAAACAGTTTTGGACATATAACTCACTATTTGTATGTTTAGAGGCAAAACATATGTAACATAAGATTTAACATTTTAACCACTTTTAAGTATGTGACATTAATTCAGTGGCATTAAGTACATTCATAATGTTGTACAACTATCCCTACTATACATATCCAGACTGTTTTTTTATCATACCACACTAAAACTCTGTACCCATTAAAGAATAACTCCTCACTCCTTTCCCCCTGGTAACCTCCTGGTAACCTCTATCACACTTCCTGTTTCTACAAGTTTGTCTGTTTTATATACCTCATGTAAGTGGAATCGATTTGTTTTTTTGTATCTTGCTTATCTCACTTTGCATATCTTTCAAGTTCATCCTTATAACATGTATCAGATTTCATTTCTTTTAAAGGCTGAATTAATATTCCATTGTATGTATATATCCATTGTTTATCTAGTCATCTGTCAATGTGCATTTGATTGTTTCCACGTTTTGGTTATTGTGAATAAATCTACTGTAACATTAGTGTACAAGTATCTGCTTGAGTCCCTGCTTTCAATTCTGTGGGGGAAATATATCAGAACTGAATTGCAGGGTCACATGGTAATTCTGTTTAACAATTTAAGGATGTGCCCACACTGTTGAGGAATTGTTTTCCACAGCAGCTGCACCATTTTACAATCCAACAAGCTCTGGACAGAGCTCCAATTTCTCTACATCCTCAAAATATTTATTTTCACTTTTCTGTTTTTTGGATACTTATTCTAATTGATAAGAAATGGTATCTCACTGTGGTTTTGATTCACATTTCCCAAAAGCTAGGGATATTGACATTATCTTATCATTAGTTTATTGGCCATTTATATACCTTTTTTGGAGAACTTTCTATTCAAGTACTTTGCATATTTTTGAATTCAGTCTGAAGTTGCTTATAACAGTTCTTTATATTCTAGATATTAATCTCAGATATATGATTTACAAATATCTTCTCCCACGCTGTGGGTTATCTTTAGCTCTCTTTATATCTTTTGATGCACAAAAACTTTAATTTGCTAAACCTACCCCAATTTTGCTACACCACCAAATTTTTTCTTTTCTTACATGTGCATTTGGTGTAAGATCCAAGAAATCATCATCAAATCCAATGTCGTAAAAATTTTTCCCCTATCTTTTCTTCCAAGAGTTTTGTAATTTTAGCTCTTACATTTAGGCATTTGATGTATGGCAATGATCCAACTTCATTTTTTTTTTTTTAATGTGGATATCCAGTTTTCCCAACACATTTGCTCAAAGGGCTCTCTATTCTATTCCATTACTCTACATATCTGTATTTATGTCAGTACCACACAGCTTTGAATATTATAGCTTTGTAGTACATTGTTAAATCAAAAAGTTGTTAGCTCTCCAACTTTATTCTTCTTTTTCAAGATTGATCTGGCTATTAGGAGGCCCTTTGAGATTGCATATGAATTTTAGGATGCAGTTTTATATTTTTTGCAAAAAGGTGTTTATGATTTTGATAGAGATTGCACTGAGTATGCTCATCATTTTGGGTAGTATTACTACATTAACAATATTACATCTTACAATCCATGAATGTGAGATGTATTTCCACTTATTTACATGTTTAATATTTAATTACTTTCAGCCAAATTCTGTGATTTTCAATGTACAAGTTATTGATTCCTTGGTTAGATTTATTTATAAGAATTTTATTCTTGTTGATGCAATTGTTAATGGAATTGTTTACTTTCCTTTTTTAGATTGTTTGTTGTTAAAATACAGAAACTATTGGTTTTATGTTATGATTTTTGTATGCTGCAACTTGGCTGAACTTGCTATTAAATTCTAACAGTTTTGGTTGTGTGTGTGAAATCTTTAGTTTTCTATATACCATAACATCATGTCATCTGTGAATAGAGACAATTTTACTTTTTCCTTTCTAATTTGTATGCCTTTTATTTATTTTTCTTGCCTAAGTTTTATGGCTAAAAGTTCCAAAAACATGTTGACTAAAACTGCTGAAAATAGGCAGTCTTGTTCCTGATCTTAGGAGAAAAGCTTCCATTCTATACCACTGAGTGTGAAGTTAACTGTGAATTCTTCATATACGGCCTTTATAATGTTGAGGAATTTTCTCTTTCCTATTTT
>PVKE010043829.1:0-13230 GCA_004027555.1 Craseonycteris thonglongyai | reverse complement strand
CCTCTCTTTTACCTCACCTAGCAGCATTCTCTCCCTCCCCTATGTCCCAGACTCACTGATTTTGTCTCAGATTCCTGAACAGGCCAACCCCATTCTGCCTCCGGGATAATGTTCTTTTGTCTGGAATTTTTCTCTTCAACTTGTGAGTGGCTGGTTCCTTCTCATCCTCATAGTCTCGGGTTAAATGTCATCACCCCTTGGTGTCCTTTTCTTACCACATATTTAGAATCCACTCCACATCCCATTATTCTCTCTCATCCCCTATTTATTTTCTTCCTAGCACGTCTGCAGTTTGTTAATTTTCTATTCCATTATTTACTCCCTTGATGTTGGTTCTATTTGGTTTTTCTCCATTCCCCTCACCCCATCAGCCTGAAGGTAAACGCACAAGGGAAGGGATCTTATCTGTAGTCATCATTGTCGGTGTCTGGGACAGTGACTGGCTCTACTCAGTCTACTGATTCAAATGTTAATGTCATCCAGAAACACCTTCACAGACACACCCAGAGTTATGTTTGACCAAATGTCTGGGCACCCTGTGGCTCAGTTAAGTTGATACATAAAATTAACTATCATACCATATCACTGATAAAAACTCAGCAAGATTAAGGAATTTGCCCTACAGTAAAACTTGAATTAAAATCCACGTTTATCTCACCCCAAAACTCCATACTAGAGGTGTTGTGCTCAGTATAATTTTTACTCATGATTCCCCAACTCAGTGTGTGCTACTAAGCAGACGCCGGTTCTTTATTCCTTTCTTTATCCAGAAGTGAATGTTTTGACCAAGGCTCATCCAAATATGTTTTGTGATATCAGAGCCTCTGCTCCAACGAAACAAGACAAAGCAGCAAAAAGGGGAAATGAGAACAAATGACATTTCTGAACTTGGGTTCCTAATCACAGACAAAAGACATAAACTCTCCTTTTCATTTTTCTTGCTCCCTTGCTCATAGAAGTAAAATCTCTCAAATAATTCAACATTGCAGCTATATCTGGAACATAAAAGGGGTTCAACAATTGTTTTCTAGTGAATAAACAAGCAAATAAATAGAAGCAAGATGTTAATTGGAAATTTTCTATTGAGGTATCAAGATACAATAGAAAGGAAATTCCAACAGAAGGTGCAGACCAAGATGTAAATAGCAAGAATTAGTTTCTCAACTCTGGATATGTTCATCCATAATGTGGACTTAAAAGGGCAGAGAGGAGGCCTCCATGAGGGTCTGACTCATTGGGATTTGGAATCCATCATTTGAAAGTGCCTAAAGGGAAGCTTTTGGGAAGACGATTTCTTGGGGTCCACTTTTGTCTGTGTCTCCCACTGCTTAGCCCTTCTTTCAGCAGGGGAGTGATAGAAAAACACCTGTCCCTTTTTCTAATTCTAGTGAGAAGAGCTCACTAGAATTAGAATTCAAAGGAAGCCTCTATAGAGCTTGATATGCGTTTCTCTAAGTTGTGAGACAGAAAAGGCAAGAGTCTGGCTAACAGCTAGTGGAGCAGGGAAGTAATTGCTGGTCACTCTGAGAACAAGCCTGTGCTGTGACAGTTCCAAAACTATGTGAAACCCACAGAAGAATGTGGTCCTGGATCATTAAAAAGGGAAACCTCGCCCTTTCTAAATAAGCTCTTGCTAGAGGTCAGACGACAATGGTGGGAGGATGCAGAAGCCCAGTGATCAGCAAAGCTGCAGAGTGACCAGCCAAAGAAGAGACACTGCCTACATCAAGGGAGCTGAACTTGAAGAGGCTTTGCAGGAGAGCCTTTGAGGAATGTGCAGAAGAACTTATAAGGTCCCAAGAGGGCAAAGTCAGCTCATGACAGCTGCAGTCAAGTAAGAAATTTCCTAGCTCCCTCTCCTCCTTCCCTCTATATGGGCCCTGCACAGTAAGTGGAGAGAGAAGAAAGGCTAGGCAAGTAAGAATAAAGGACAGTGATCCCTCTTCTACTCTGAAGGTCAGCTGAAGCAGGACTGAACCACGGGAGGAAAAGTAATTTAACATTACTCAAGTTCAAAATTTGATTATTACATAGGACTGGACAATTAATCACTGAATTGAGGCTGTGCTTATGACAGAGGTTTCTGTAGGATTTTTTTATTTCTTAGTGATTAGTGAAGGTATAGGATCAGCTGCATTTTATCCAGAGTTTAGGAGTGGGGCTAGCTCTGATAAATGTTAACACGCCATGAGTCCAACTGGATTAACATACTATTTATAGAATGAGAGAACAACAAATATATAAATAAATACATCAAAGAACAACATTCCCCAAAGCTAACCTGTTCAAGGTGGGGGGACAATTCCAAATGCTGTGTGTCCTTTGAGATCCCTCTGGTCTATAGCTTCTGCTAAAGGAGCTCAGAGGTAAATCCAGGAGAAAATCCAAATGAATCAAGAAATTAATTTTATTGAGTATTGAGCCAAAAGCTAAGACAGGTAAAAAGCTTTTGAATTAACAGAGTCAGGTAACTATAAAAACAAATCTCTTCTCCACTATTCTAACCCAACTTCCCTCCCAAAAGATGACCCAAAGCCAGCAATTTGGTCAGTAACTTTCTAGTGCTTCCTCTGTACATTGGCATATATAAACATACACACACATACACACACACACACATGTGTATAGATACATGAATAGATAGATAGATAGATAGAGATACCATATATATATATATATATATATATATATATATATATATATATGCACACATACACACACACACATACATAAACATGTAGCTATATAATTTTGGAGTTGTTTGCTTCTTTAATGGGTTCACAGTACATATGTTATTCAATAACAATGTGATTTGTTTTCTAATGGGACGTCATAATAGTGATATCTCATAATTTATCCAACCACATTTCTACTGATGGACATTTAAGTTATATTTAATTTTTTACCAAAATGATACAGAGGAATTTTTTATGACATCTATTTGCAGGTGCAAATATTTCTTCAACATCAAATCCTAGAAATGGAAGTGTTGGGTAAAGATCCATTGTAAATGTAGACAGATAGTGCCAGAAAGACATCAATTTACATTTCTACCAAGACTGTCTGATGGTACTTATTTCCCAGCACACTTACTAATGCTGGATATGATCAAGTTATAAATGTTTCTAACCTGCTGAGTTAAAAATGATACTTCAATATTGTTTTTATGTGCATTTCCCTCATGAGGAGCAAGGCTGAGCATCCTTTTATGTTTCTGACCATTTGTACTTTTCTGCTATTCTTTCCCCACTTTTGCAATTGGGTTTTTCATCTTTTCTTTTCTTTTTTTTTTTTCTTTCTTTTTTTTGTATTTTTGGGTAGGACATTTTTATTTGTGGATACGAATTGTTAATTACATGTTTGACAAATATTTTTATCTCAGTCTATCATTTGTGTGTTATTTTTAACTTTTTAAATGGTATCATTGAGAAAAACTTTATATTTTTATAGAAAAAAAGTGGTATTTTTTCTTTATGGATTCTAGGTTTTATGTGTTCCTTAGTAAGATCTTGCCCCGATGAAATATTTACCATCTTTCCTTCTAAAACGTTGTAATTTTATTTTTTAAGTTAAGCTTTTTAATTCATTTGGAATTATTATAGTATGAAATAAATAGCTACTATACTTATTTTTCCAAATTGTTCCAATACTATTTATTAAGAGTTCTCTCTTTCTTCTTTGGTTAGCAATACCACTTTTTATCATAAACCAAATTCCAATTCATCTATTATTCTTTTTTGAGATTTTCTTTTGTTCAATTGTTCTCTTTAAATAGAAGCTAATAGTATCTTACTTTAATTACTATACTTTCATATTGAATAGGTCAAGTTTCACTTTATTTTTCTACATTCATTTTTTTTAATCTGGTATATTCAAGAATTTTCAAATTTTATAAAAATTTGAATTTCATTGAATTTATTAATTCAGAACTGATGGGACAGCTTTACAGTATAGAACCTTCTCATTTAGAAACACAATTTTCATCTTCATTTATTGAAGTATATATATATTTACCGGTAAATAGTTTTAAGGTATTCTTCACATAGGTTTTACACATTTCTTGCTAGATGTATTCCTGGAATTTTATATAGTTTTTTTTGTTTCTGCGATTACATTTCTTAGTTGCTGGTTTAGAGATTCTACAAATACCTGTATCCAGTTATTTTATTAAACATTTCTTCAGTTGATTCTCTTTGCTCCTCGCTGGAGACTCTCACTAGAATGACTGATATTTTGACCTCAGAGCCGAAGGAGTGAGATACTAATATACTCAAATGTCCTTAAAATATCTGTAAGATTTTACATCCAACCAGAGGGAAAGAATATGTAAAGAATATAGAATTCAATTAGGCGGTAAAGAGACTAGATGAATAGAGATATTTGCACCCTCAATGGGAAGCTATAGGTTTAAATCAGATGGAAGAATTAGGTAACTTGTGATTTAAACCCAAGATAAATTAATCCCATTTGAAGGGTTTGTACGTGGGAGTCCCTGTCATCATAGCAACGAGGAAAGGTGCTCATGTTTTCTATTGGTGATGTGGATAGAATCATGCTTGATATACAGGTCCCAAGTTCTGATTCTAAAACCTGTTCTCACTTAAGATAATAAAACTCAGCTTGCAAGCAATGGTGAAACTGTCCCCTTGCAAGTAGTGTATTTTCGATCTCATGGAAATTTAGAATTTAATAACTTCTAAAGCAAGTTTGGGGAAGCTGGGATGGCTCAGTGGGTTAAGCGCTCACTTTGCAGCCAGGGACTGAGGATGGAATCCCGGCCCCCGCCCGTGCGGACCCATATGCTGAACTGGGGAGTGCCCCGGTTCAGTTCTCTCTCTGTCTCTGTCTCTCTCTGTCTCTCTCTGTCTGTCTCTCTCTGTCTGTCTCTCTCTCTCTGTCTGTCTCTCTCTGTCAAAAACAATAAAAATTTTTTTTTTTTTTTTTTTATTAAAAGGGAAGCTGGGATGGCTCACTGGGTTAAGCGCTCACTTTGCAGCACTGGGGACCCAGGATCGAATCCCAGCCCCAGCCCCGGCCCTGTGGACCCATGTGCTGAACTGGGGAGTGCCCCCAGTTCAGTTCTCTCTCTGTCTCTGTATCTCTCTCTTTCTATCTCTCTCTTTCTGTCAAAAACAATAAAAATAAAAATAAAATAAAAAATTACTAGTTTAAAGGAAGTTTGTCCCACCAGTGGCCTGCAGGCCACATGCAGCACAGTACAGCTTAGAATGAGTCCCAACACAAATTAGTAAACTTCCTTAAAACATTATGAGATTATTTTTTTAAACAATTTTTTTTTAGCTCATGAACTATTGTTAGTGTTAGTGTATTTTATGTGTGGCCCAAGACAATCTTCTTCCACTGTGGCTCAGGAAAGCCAGGCAATTGGACACCCTTTTTCTAAAGCAAATCAAATGCAAATTATTGATACTTTTGTGTTATATTTAGGATAATTTTGGGTAAATTAGGATTTTGAATCAGCACTAGGTTATCTGACAGATTACCCTTGTGAATTTCAATTTGAAATTTGTAGCTGAATAACAAACTTTAAAATTAAAACTTTATTTGAAATATGTGAAAGAATTTGGCCAAGGATGTAAACAATATTAAAATGTTAAATAATATAAGCTATGCTCTACTTATAGGTTTAATTTATTAGATTTATTAGAGTTATATAAGTACTTGGAAAGGTTTTGATTATTAGAATAGGCATTTTTAAAGCTTTGAAGAAAATTAAATTTATCAAAGTTACAAGTGCCTTTTATTTCCTTTAAGAGAATGTAAGTTGTAAGTAGGACAAGTTTTTACAGAGTTTAGTCTATAAAAGTCAAACTACTCAAATACTAATTTTTTTTAAGTAAGATGATTGTTCTTATTTAACTATGCTAATAAAAAGAAAAATAAGATTTGTGAGTTGAACTTAAAGGCTTAGAAAGAACTACAGTTTTTAATTTCTTACCTTAATAAATTGAATATTCATTTTTAATTACACTATTGGTTTTTCTCTGCACAAAAGTTGCTCATGGTCATCACTAAACTCATGTTGATAATTTACTTATATTTTTGAGGTAGATGATCATTTCATCAGAAACACTGGTTTCGGCATTTCTTCTGCATCTATTGATATGCTCACATGATTTTTCTCCTTTAATCTATTGATGTGATAGAATATACTAATTGATTTTCTTTTTTTTAGCTAAAATGTTTTGTTTTGTTTTTATTGTTAAATTTATTGGGGTGACATTGGTTGGTAAAAATTACATACCGGTAGGTTATGGGTATACTATTCTACAACATATCATCTATGTGTTACATTATGTGCTCACCACTCATTCCATCAGCATATATTTGCCATCCCCTCTCTCCTCCCCCATGATATTTGATTGTTGGACCTGCCTTGCATACCTGGGATAAATCCCACTTGATTACAGTGTATAATTCTTTTTATATATTGTTAGATTTAATATGCTAATATTTTGTTGAGGATTTTTGTATCTGTGTTCATGAGAGATGTGGGTTTGTAGTTTTCTTATAATGTATTTTTTTTAAGATTGATTGATTGATTGATTGATTGATTGATTGATTGATTGATAAAAGGTGAGAGAGAGAGAGAAAGAGGGGAGGGCCCAAAGTGGTCTCCACAGTTGTACATCATTAGTTGTCACATAGTTCTATTCCACACAGGTGGATATTGGGCTATACAGGGTGGGAACTGAACTGGGGGCCTCCCACATGGGAGGCAAGAACCTTGGCCACAGAGTTGGGCTTTTACCAGTTGTGGTGCAGTTCAGCATATGGGTTTGAATGGGTCTGGGCTAGGATTTGATACCCAGACCTCATGGATGCAAGGCAAGCACTCAACCTGCTGAGCTATCCCGGCATCCCTCTTGTAGTGTCTTTGTCTGGTTTGGTATTAGAGTAATGCTAGCCTCATAGAGTGAGCTAGGAACTATTCCCTCTGGAAGAAATAGTAGATAATTGTTTTAATTTCTTTTTTAAATGTTTGGTAGAAATCACCAGTGAACTTCTCTGGGCCTAATGCTTTCTCTTTTGGAAGGTTATTAATTGTTGATTCAACTTCTTTAATAGATATAGGCCTAGTCACATTTTCTATTTCTTCTTGGGTGAGTTTGGCAGATTACGTCTTTCCAGGGATTGGTTCATTTTTATCAAGGTTATTAAGTTTATGCGCATAGAGTTGTTCATAATATTCCTTTATTATTCTTTTAATGTCCATAGGATCTAGAGTAATGGTCCTTCTTTCAATTTTGAATTAGAATTTATGTTTTCTTCCTTTTTTTCTTAATTAGCCTGGCTAGAGGTTTATTGATTTTATCACTCTTTCCGAAGAACCAACTTTTGATTTTGTTGATTTTCTCTATTGATTGTTTATTTTTAATTTCATTGATTTCTGCTCTAACTTTATTTCATTTTATCTCCTTACTTTGGATTTAATTTTCCCTTCTTTTTCTAGTTGCCTACGGTAAAAGTTAAGATTATTAATTGTAGATATTCCTTTTCTCTAATGCATCTGATGCTATAAATTTCCCTGTAAGTACTAATTTTTTTTTGCTGCATCACACAAATTTTAATGAATTGTATTTTCATTTTAATTTAGTTTAAAATATTTTTTAATTTCTCTCGAGATTTCTCTTTTGACTCATGTGTTATGTATTAATAGCAATAAGTTGTTTAATCTCCAAGTATTTTAGAATTTTCTGGCTACCTTTCTAATTTTGGTTTCTATTTTATTCCATGTAGTCTGAAAGCAGACATTGTATGATTTTTGTTCTTTATATTTGTTAAGGTGTGTTTCTGGCCCAAAATGTGGTTTGCTTTGGTGAATGTTCTATATGAGCTTGAGAAGACTGTATAATCTATTATTGGATGAAGTAGTCTATAGATGTCAATTATATCCAATTGATTGATAGTGCTGTTAAGTACAACTATGTCTTTACTGATTTTCTGCCTGCTGAATCTATTCATATCTGATAGAAGTGTGTTAAAGTCTACAACTGTAATAGTGAATTCATCTATTACCCCTTACATGCCCATCATTTTTTGCCTCACGTATTTTGATTCTGTTTTTAGGTAAATACACATTAAGGATTGTCATGTCTTATTGAAGTATCGACCTGTTTATCACTATATAGTGCTCCTCTTTATTCCTGATTTCCTTGCTCTGAAGTCAGTTCTATCTGAAATTGATATAGTTACTCCCATTTTGTTTTGATGAGTGTTAGCATAGTATCTTTCTTCATCCCTTTACTTGTAATCTATATGTGTCATTATTTAAACTGTTTCTTGTAAGCAACATACAGTTGGATCTATTGCTTGTTTGTTTTTTATCTACTCTGACACTCTGTTTTTTAATTGATGTATTTAGACCATTGACATTTAAAATGATTATTGATACAGTGGGTTAACATCTACCATATTTGTTACTGTTTCAATTTGTAGCCCTTGTTTTGTATTCTTATCTTTGTCGTCTATGTTTTTACTAACTTTTGGGATTTCAATTAAGAACCATTTTATTCTTGTATTAGCCCATTTCAGATTTTCTACCTCTTTTGGCCAATTTTGTAATTTCTAGAAAATTATATATTTCATCAAGGTTTTCAAGTTTATTTATATACAAGGGCTGTACAGAAAATAAATCCAACTATATATGCCTCTATTTTTCATATTACATGGCTGAATATTTTCTGGACAGCTGTTGTACATTTGTAGATAAAGTCTCAAATGATTCTTTAATAATTCTTTACTTTCTGCCATTTTGTTGTCTTTCTTACTCCAAACTTATCTGATGTTCTCTCTCCTATTAAACTGTCAGTGCAATAGCAAAAGCTTTTATCTGTTTCATAAGTCTTAATTTATGACTTTTTATTTTATCACAAATTTTTTGTAATTTTTATAGTTCAAAAAGTATCTCTGCTTTTATCTTTATTATGCCTTTATTCAATTGTATCTCTCATTCATTCATTCATTCATTCATTCCTAGTTTTAGAAATTGAACACTTTAAACAAGACCATTTCATGTAAGACTGTCCATTCCAATGAGGATACATTCCTGTCCCACCAACAGAAGTCCAATATCATTATTCTGCCACCAGGTGGCTGGCTAGTGATACTGAGGCATGGTGACATAGCAGGGCTCAATTTTAATATCTGCTATCGGCACATTGAGTACTCTGTAGTGGCAGGAGCCAGATCCCACACATAACTTCCATCCCCACATACTTTCCATGAGCTCATTGAGAAATCACTGGAGTGGCCAAGAAAAATGACTACTGATGGACATTATGGAACAAGTCATGGTCCTTCCTTTCCCCATCTGACTATTGAAAAAGTCTTTGATTTTAATGACCCTTGGTGGGCATTCACAGAGTCACAAATATTATCACACTTTGGGTCAAAGACTGGGCAATGGGAGTGGCTTGCCAAGTGCAGGAGATAAGGGGGTACATTGCTTACAGAGAATTTAAAAATAATAATAAAGCCAACTACAAACTAGTCTTTTTATTAGAACCATGTGCTGGCAACTCTAAACAATGTCATGGATACAATGTTCCTTTTCAAAAAATCTTTTGTTGATTTATATTCTAAAAATTGCTTGCACCTGGGGCAGACCACGCCTACCACCTTTGGTATGTCAAAAGTTTCCATCCATTTACAAGGCCCCTAGACCTTCTTCTTATTGCCAATCCTCCAGTGTTCTTCCTTTTTTAGTCTCTGCCCATCCAGACAACCATTAGCCACTGGTATGGATCAATTTAGACTTATAACACAGGGCATCTCTCTTTCCAGAAAATGTGAACAAAAAATGTACCACTTATAAGTCTGCCTACTAGGAGAATTTCTCTCCATTATTGTCCTATCATCATACACAGTTGAGATTAGTAAGTACAGTAGTCTGTATATAGTAAATTGATTTTAATTTGATCATCCATAAATTGATTTTAATGTTTTATCCATAAATTGATTTTAATGTTTTATTTCCTTATTCAGTTGTTCGGAGGGTGTTCCTCCCACCTGTGAGGCTATATCAGTGGGTTGAAGGAGATGTGGCTATAAATCAAGGATGAGAACATTGACAATGTGTGCCACATGCTCACATAACTTACTGGGTACCTTTAGACCTGCTTAAGTTCAGGTTCATGTGTCACAGTTACTCTTGTTGAAGAGTGTTGCTGGGCACACTGAACTTTATTGGCTTGATAGATAATACCTAATTAATGGTAGGAAGTAGCAAAATAGAGACAACCCACATCTAGGATAGCAGATGACTGAAGTTAATGCCTAGTTAATTTTTCAAGAACTCACTGACATTCTCCAAAAATGATTTATTGTCTTCATAGGTAAACGAGGATTGGAGGAGTCACCACACCTGTATCTTTGTAGTTTGTGATGATATCAAAAATCTCTGAAATAGCTCCAGAATTTGGTATTGCTTTGATTTACTGTTCATCTATGTCCTTGAAGTCATTTGCATAAAATTATTTATAACATTCCTTTACTATACTTTTAATGCCTCTGGGATCTGTAGTAATGACCTCTCTTTCATTCTTGTCTGCCATAATTTGTATTTTCTCATTTTTCTCATTGTCTTACCATATTTTTATAAATTTTATTAATCTTTTCAAAGAACCAATTTTTTACTTTATTTTTTTCTACTGTCTGTCCATTTTCACTATCATTGATTTCCATTGTTTTTTTGTTTTGTTTTGTTTTGTTTTGTTTCATCTTTTTGCTTTTCATGAAGATTTACTCAAATTTAACTTTTTTTTTCTTTCTTTTTATTTATTTATTTATTGGGGTGACATTGGTTGGTAACAATTATGTTGTTTCCAGGTATACAATTCTACATTACATTGTTTATGTGTTGCATTATGTGCTCACCACCCACAATCAGCTCTCTTTCTATCACCATATATTTGATGTCCCCTTCTTACTCCCCTGCTCCCAGCTCTCCCACCCACCTCCCCCCTTACCCTCAGGTAACCACTGAACTCTTGGCTGTATCTATAAATTTTTGTTTCTTTGGTACTTTTAGTTTTGTATTCTACCTATGAGTGAGGTCATATGTTTCTTGATTCTTTCAGTCTGACTTATTTTGCTTAATAGATGTTTTCATATTTATCTTTATTAGCTTAATTTTTCTACTTAATTTTGGTTCAATTTCTTCTTTTTCTGTCATCTTAAGGTAGAAGTTTAGGTTATTAATTTTAAGCATTTCTCCTTTTCTAATATAAATATTAAAACTTATAAACATCCCTGTATGCACTGCTTTAGCTAATTCTATCTAATTTGAAATATCTTCATTATCATTTGGTTCAAATATTTTCTAATTTCCACTGTAATTTCTTCTTTGATACATAAGTTGTTTAGAAGTACATTGTTTGATTTCCAAATATTTGAGGATTTTTCTAGTGAGCTTCTTGCCATTGATTTCTAATTTAATTGTTGTTTTTAAAGAATATATTCTGAATAATTTTCAAGTCTCTGTAATTTATCAGACCTGTTTTATGACCTAAGGGCATAGACCAAATCTTATTCTCTGTACACTAGGATGTGGTACAAAGTAGGCATTCCATAAATATTTGATGAATGAAACAAATGAATGAGGAGTCATCATACCCACAACAGAGTAAAATGATATGCAAATCAGAGGTCAAAGGAGAGTAGTAAAATCATGATGGTGGCAAGAGCACATAAGTTTTATATAGTTAAGAGTGCAAAATCCTTATTCCATAACAACTGAATCTTGAGAAAGTACAGAGAGGATGTGAGAAATCTTATAGCCAAAAGCTGAAAACCAATGGCATAAGAAACAAACAGCAAATGTTAGACACAGAAAGAAAACAACAAAAAGGGGCTAGAATCTGAAGTGGGACTTCACCTTTCTGGATAGCCAAGGTTTGACTAGCTTATTTGTCATTTGCAAACTACCGATGACTTAAGACAGCTTCATCTGCATTATGTATGTAATAAGATTGACATACAGGCAAAGATAACTGTAAGTAAACTTATATGTAGACTCTTGTTGTTTCTAAACCCATCCCTATTGTTTTTAATGTCTTGAATCAAGTATCCTATAATATACAGTAAGGTACCTTGGAAGATACTAGAGATAATTTAGTCTACCAGGACCTTATGCACAAAATAAAAAAGCCCACCTGGGAAAATCCCTGATTTAATGATTTAGGTTGGTCAGTCTTACAATTATTAGAGAAACAATTTCTGATACAAAAACCCCAGCTGGTCCTGTTGTAGCATAGAATTTGTTTACCCAGAGGAGTTTAAACAAGAAAGAAAGCATTTGATGGTTAAATTCTTCCCCAGTAAAATTTCTCTCTGAAAGCACCTACTTTCAAGTTTCTTATCTATGGCATCCCATCCCATTGAAAATTAGAACAAAAACAACACATTTACATAGGAGACTTCTAAAAAATAGATGTATAATTTCTTTTTCTGTGGGATACAACATAATTTAGCAAATCCCATATTGATAGTACAGGTTGTTGCCAATGTTTTGTTATTACAATAAATGCTCCAGTGAATACCTTTCTATATCCATTACTACACTCTTATGTTATTTATACTTTAAAATAAATTTTAAGTGCATTTTAATTTTTGTAGCCCTAGCACCTAGAAAAAGCTAAGTAAATATTATGATGCATTGACACTATTCAAAGAAAAAAAGTTTTTGGTTTCACAGACTTTCTAAGTTCTTATTTAAGTTTCCTTAAGAATAAATAAAGCAACTAAACATCTTTTTAAAAATACCTGTAGACCTAGGTTTGAAGCAGCTAGGAGCTTCAGGGCCAACTCTATTGACCTTTGTGTCTGAGATTCCCTCTTTGTGGTTTGTGAGACAATATGTGGGGACACATAGGCAGCAAATCCCCACAAGTCTTACTTCCTTTTTCACCTGAAAAAATTGAAAATACAGAAATAAGCAATGGACATCTGTTTCCTCTATTTGGCTTTCCATGGATTAAGATACTTACGTTATTTTCTAATTGTTTTCCTCTCATTCAAGCCTGTCTCCCCTTGTGAGGCAGCGCTGGGAGCGGCCCTTTTGTGGTTGGCTTCTGAGGCTTGGGGACCCTGTGTGCTCACTGCATGAGAGATTACCTTTGCCCCCAAGATTTCCATGTGTTTGACAAACTTAATTCCCTCAATCTGACCAAAAAAGATTCTGAGGAGGTGGACAGACTGTTCCGGAGT
>PVKE010043828.1:0-13228 GCA_004027555.1 Craseonycteris thonglongyai | reverse complement strand
GCCTCTCCAGCACTTGTTATCCCTTGTCTTGTTGATTATAGCCATTCTAACAGGTGTAAGATGGTATCTCATTGTGGTTTTTATTTGCATCTCCCTAATTGCTAGTGAAGTGGAGCATTTTTTCATATATCTGTTGGCCATATGTATGTCTTCCTGAGAGAAGTGTCTGTTAAGGTCATCTGCCATTTTTTAATTGGATTGCTTGTTTTTTTCTTGTTTAGTTGTACAAGTTTTTTGTATATTTTTGATATTAGCCCCTTATCAGAGGCATTGTTTGCAAATATTTTCTCCCAGTTGGTTGGTTGCCTCTTTGCTTTGTTGATGGTTTCCTTTGCAGCACAGAAGCTTTTTAGCTTGATAAGGTCCCATTTGTTTATTTGTGTTTTTCTTCCCTTGCCAGTGAGGTCAGATTCATAAAGTTCTCCCTGAATCCCAGGATGTTCTTTCTAATAGCTTCTATTTTTCAACAAAATATGAACTATAAGCATCAGTTCAGTGTTGGTCTGCAGTAGAAGTATATGAACATGTGAGAGGTTTGTGGGGAGCCAAGGTATACAAGAGTTATCTTGAAGAATGGGAATTTGAGCTTATTAGGGATAACCTGTACCAGTTAATGTTTGTGGTCATGTATATAAAATGAAACTCTTCAGACTGATTATGTGATTTTTGTTTTTTAATGGCTTCCCACTCATACCTTTGAATCATCTTGCTAGAGATTTGTAAGTTCTTAGTCTTCTCATCGAACCAAACCTTCATCAGATTGGATACTCTTTGTTGCTTGTTTGTTTCCTATTTATTTATTTCTACTCTTATATTAATCTCCTCTTTCTACTTGCTTTAGTCTTGTTTTTCTTTGTCATTTAATGAACATTCTAAGATGTAGCTCGGTAACTTAATTTTCTTTTCTGATATAAGCATATTGTAATGTAAAATATTTTTACACAAGATTTGAACAAAAAATTTTGCAATGACCATTTCTTTTTTTTTTTTTTTTTCCAGAAATAGAATGAGGTAATAAATACTGTAAATACTGCTGGTAAACAGCATCAGCTATATACCATTAAATGTAATATGTTTTTCATCATTTAAAAAAACTAATTTGATTGCCTTTTATCATCTACTTGGGTGATTATATCATGCTATTTTTCTTTTAAGATTTATTTTATTGTTTGAGCAAAGGTGACAGAGACAAGAGATAGAGAGAGGGAGAGAGAGAAGAGGGAGAGCCCAGAGCAGTCTCCATAGTTGTACATCATTTGTTGTGACATGGTTTTATTTCACACAGTTGAATGTTGGGCCACGTGGGATGGGAGCAGAACCAGGATCCTCGGGGGGTGATAACCTTTGCTGCTGAGCAATCTTGGGATTACCAGTTGCACCACAGTCCCTGGGTCCTTGGGGCTGCAAAGAGAATACTTAACCAGCTGAGCCATCCCGGCTTCCCCTATTTCTAGCATTTTTGATCTGTAAATTAAAAAAAATATTATTCACTGCATAAAATTTTGTTATTTTGTATATTGTTAGAAGATTTAATAAAATATAGTCATTCAAATTTAAAATATTTTCATGAATCATCATCATATGATATATGTATGCCATGATTAATTTTCTACCTTTTAATTATTTTGCTTTAAAATTTTGATATTAATGTGGTTATATAGTTTATTTTGTTTAGAACTGACTTACATATCTTTATTCATGTTTTACATTTAAGGTTTTCTGTTTGAAATTTAGTTAAGTCATCTATACAAAGCAAATTTTTGTGTTTTGTAGTTTGATATAACCAAAGATGCTTCACTTCCAAAGAATTTAAGTGTTCTTCCATTTGTTTGTTAAATTGACATGCCTGTCTTTTACTGTATGGTCTTCCTTTTCATATTTTTGTGAAGGGTGACATTCAATTTTACATTTCTCTAGTCTAAGATGTTCATCCATACAGCTTTGTCTATTTATTCATCAAAATAGTAACTTTTCCCTTTCCTTGTTGGTAAATAATTTAGTGCTTTGATTTTTATCTTCACTTTCTATTTCTTTAATGTGGAGTTACGTACCATGCCATTTCATTTTTAAATAATTTAAATTCTTCAAGATAGTTTTTCTCTTTTTAATTACATAATTTATACTGTAGAAACTAAGTAGGACATGAGAGTGACAATGACCTCTGAATGGCTTTTATACCAAGGTAATGACTGTGGGTGCAAAGGAATAAGCTTTTGATACAATCTTGATCCAGACTCATTTGACTGAGTGCTTTTTTTAAACATCTTCTGGAATTTAGAATATGCCCTTTATTTTTTTTCTCAGTGAAATCCCATGAGTTTTTCTTGTGGTTTCATGGTTATTTTAAAGCTGGATAGGATAACTTTTTTTTTTTTTTTATCTCTTCTGAAGTTTTCTTTAAAAATTGAAGCAAAATCTGTTATTGTTGATCAGGGTAAGGAGTCTAAAGATGTCATTGCTGGTGTAATTGGGAAGTACATTATTTTGTGGGTGACTGGTTTCCGCTGTCTCTCCTCCTCTGATTTTGTTGTTTAAAACTTGCAAAATAGTTCATAGATACAAAATAATACAGAGCTGCTATTATTTTTAATTATTTATAACTTACATTAAGTGAAGTTCATTTTCCATATCCTGGTCAAGAAATGGAACAGTAAAAATGCCTGTGAAGCTCATGGTGGGGCATATTTGTTGAATCTTGCTTTCATGCCAGGGTTAACTCATACTAACAATATTTTTGTTTTCATTCTTTGGTTTTCTTTCTTGTGTTTTAATGTGTTTTATTTTTGTTGTTTGTTTTTTTTTTATTATTTTTGACAGACAGAGAGGGAGAGAGATACAGAGACAGAGAGAGAACTGAACTGGGGGTACTCCCCAGTTTAGCACCTGTTCCGCACGGGCTGGGGCCAGGCCGGGGCCGGGATTCGATCCTGGGTCCCTGGCGCTGCAAAGTGAGCACTTAACCCACTGAGCCAACCCGGCTTCCCCATTGTTTTTTTAAATTATGTGTGTGTGTCTCTAAACAATATATTTAACCTTATATAACTTGCAGTTTATGTGTTCCAACTTGCTTTTTTGTCTCCCTGTTTTGAGATTTCTCCTTACTAATGAGTTTAATACTATGAACATAAGATAATTCATTTAATCATTTTCTTTGATGTTGAAATAATGTGACTCTAAATATTCTTTTACATGACTCCTAGTACAAATATATGAGACCTTATGCATTATATGCAGTCCTGCCTAGAAATGGAATTGCTTTGTCATAGGTACAATATTCTCTCATAATAATGGACAGTGGTTAACGAGGTGTAAACAGGCAATACTTTAGAATGTACCGTGTTGCCTATAGATTTTAATATTGTGTTTTGAGGTTTTTCATCTCATGTTTACAGAACGCCTCTCTGTTTCTCCTGTTTCTGGTGAGAAGAAGAGAAAGGCAATTATTGTATATTGATATATTCAGCAACCTTGCTGAACTTTCTTACTAATTTGAATAATTTGTTTATAAATTCTTTCTTCCTCCCTTTTCTATCAGTCATATGTTCTGGGAATAGACTTTAACTTTCTTCTCTCTCACCCTTGTATTTCTTATTACGGTAACTTACTTGTGATATCATGTTAGAGGCCCTTCATACATACCCTGAATAGATGTGAAGGTAGACAAGGTAATAGAGGATATACTTTGAGGCATGTTTCTGTGATTTTCCAGAGACTAGTTTCTACATATCATCACTAGGTGTGTTTTCTATGAGTGTTTGGTAGGTATTCTCTTATCCGGTAAAGGAAGTTTCTGTCTATAATATTATAATCAGATAAGAGTTTTTATAGTGAATGCTAGATTTTGAATAGATTCTCACCCCCACTTCCTTTTTTTGCAGCTGTTATAACAGTCATGTTTTGCCTTCTTTAACTTCTTTGGGGATGGGGGGAGTTGAAGAGGCAACCCAAATACACACTTCTATGATAAACCACAACCAGTATATATTTATTTTTCACACATTGATTGTTTCAGATTGCTAATACTGTGAGATTGACCTGTTCATATTTATTAAATATGTAGCATAAGTTGTTTTACTAATTAATTAGTCCAGTGTCTCATTGAAGGGACACATCATTTACATGTACAGAAGACTATATCAAGAAAATAAAAATGAAACAATTTTTATTTCTCCTTGACCAATCCATAATAATCATGCTTTTGCTTTATCATCATAATTTTATTACACATGTTTTAGCATATAGTTATTTTTTTAGCATATATTTACTATTTTTGCTAAATAGTATATAGAAATAATATTACATGATTTGTAAATAGGTTTTTAAAGATTATTTTTATTGTTTTTTGACAGAGAGATACAGAGAGAAGGGGGTGGGCCCAGAGCAGTCTCCATAGGTGATAGCATTAGTTTTCCGTATAGTTTCACTCCACAGGCAGGCACGGGGCTGCGCAGGGCAGGAACTGGGCCAGGAGCTGCCCGCATAGGCCCTGGCAAGAACTAAACTGGGGGCACACCCCAGTTCAGCACATGGGTCCACATGAGCCGGGGCCAGGAATCGATCCTTATTCCCCTGGGCAACAAAGTGAGCTCTTAACCCACTTAGCCATCCCAGCTTCCCCTAAAACGGTTTTTAATTTTGAGTAATTTGGCAAATTTTTTTCTATATTGACTATTTTATATGTCTTCCTTTACATGGGACAGTATTTTAAATATTTAAATTGTATTGTCAGTTGCTTTAATGGTTGTGGAAAATGATTTAATCTTCTCTCCTTCCTCAGGTTAGTGACTTTGGAAAACAGCCCATGTATTACACCAGAGTTGCTTCGTATATTTCAAAATATGTCATCACTTCTTGGTATGTGTTAAAACAAATTCACTATTGTTTTTGAATGTAGCCGAAATTTTCAGCATTGTAGGTGACTAAGTTATACCTTCTGTTTTTACTAATGTCGCTGATATTGGCAAATAGTTGGATAGTGTTTGAAAATAGTTTATAGATTTTTTTTCTATATAACTTTTAAGAATCATTTCTGTTATTAAAGAGCAAACTCTAAATTTACTAAATTAAAAAAATGTTCTTAGAAAACTAATTAGAAATTAAGTTTGAACTTTGACAGAATTTCTGTTTGATAGAAATTCTATATGGTACTTAGAAGACTATATTGTGAAACTGCTTCTATATACCATGGTTTTATCTGGTTACTTTTACAAAGTGATTTTTGTGCTATCGGTTTTCCACAAATGTGTTCTGTACCTATATCTGATTTAGGTAAAGAGTCACAATGTGAACCACATAGAAAAGATTAACAAATATTAGAAAATCATATTATTGTTTGTTGAAGTATTATATATATATGAGTTGTGAAATCATAAAGCTTAATGTTTTTTAAATATATTTTTATTTTTGACAGAGAGAGAGAGAGAGATACAGAGACAGACAGAGACAGAGAGAGAACTGAACTGGGGGAGCTCCCAGTTCAGCATATGGTTCCGCACAGGCCGGGGCCGGGATTCGATCCCTGGTCCTTGGCGCTGCAAAGCGAGCGCTTAACCCACTGAGCCATCCCGGCTTCCCCTGCTTAATGTTTTTGAAGCAACTTTTTGGTACGTGAGACCAGAGAACTGGACTCTGCTAGAGAAGTAGCTCTTAGCTGTTTTATTTCTTAGCCACCTTGGTTGAAAGCTAATTAGATTCCTTTTTGCCAGTGTCATTATGTATCCTGGTTATAATTAATAATAGAAAATTAATATTTTCTGTTACATATCATCTACCATTCACAAATATGCAATGTTAAATTTAAGAAAACGTTTGTTTATAGAGTTGTTGTTTTGTGAGAGATTTTACCAGTGTAGATTCACATTTAAATGGATGGAATGTTTAAGAATTATATACAGTGCTATTTACTGGCCCCTGTAAATATTACTTTTTTCAATCTGCGCAATACCACCATTTTAAACAATCATTTGTTTATAAAAAGTAAAAAAAAATATTTAAGTATTTTCTATTCATCATCCCCATTCTTCAATACTCATCCATGAAGCAGATTTAATTCCTTCATTAGAACTTTGGGTATACTAACTGAATAGTTTAATATTGTCAGGAGAGGGTGTTTATGCAGGAAAATGTTAGGGAAAGAAGCATACTTATTTTGGCAATATCTGAAGGTTGTTTTTTCTGTGAACTTATTTGTAGTGAACAGATTTTTTGTGGTTTTTTTTTTTATTAAAGATTTATTTATTGTTTTTGACAGAGAGAGATAGAGAGAGAGATACAGAGTCAGAGACAGAGAGAACGGGGAGGGCCCAGAACAGTCTTCATAGTTGTACATCATTGGTTTTTCCACATAGTTTCATTCCACAGGTGGGCAGGGCTGCACAGGGCCTGAACTGGGCCGGGGTCTCACCCCGTTTAGAACTGAACTGGGGGCACTCCCCAGCTCAGCATGTGGGTCTGCACGGGCCGGGGCCGGGATTCGATTCTCGGTCCCCAGGGCTGCAAGTGAGCGCTTAACCCACTGAGCCATCCCGGCTTTCACTAGTGAACAATTTTATTAGAGACAAAAGTATTACTGAGATATAATGATACCCTAGAGAAGTACTCTGACAATATCAACAAATGTGGACTAAAACAAAATAACTGGTTAAAAAAATCTCATGTAATTTTTACCAACCATTGTCACCCCAATAAATTTAACAATTAATAAAATAAATAAATAAATAAAAACAGCTGTTTTAAAAACAACAACAAAAAATCTCTCCTTATTTGCTGGATGACCATGTTGTTTAGATAACTCAATTAGTCCTTTGCATTTTCTCTGAGTTTTTCTTCTAAGACTCCACTCTTCAGACTAGATGAGTTCTCAACACCAAAATACCATCTTTTTTCTAAAAAAGAGCCATATGCTGTTTATCATCAAAGACTCCCATAAAATTGTGGGAAAAATTTCCAAAGATGGAGAAAGACAATGACGATAGAACACTTACTGCTAGGAGAAGTTTTGTCTGTCTTTAAGACAAAGTAGAGAAAGAGAATAGGGAGTGTCCTTTCACTTCCATTTACTCTACTGGTAAAGGCCTTTTAGTTCTATTCTAAAGAGACCATATACAGTGCTACTCTGGGCAATCCACAGTGCTTCTTTATACTTGACCTAAGAATGGAAACCTCAACCCGGACCCATTATCAACTTTGTCATGAATGGGATTCAGCCTCTTTCACATATGGGTAACTTCCACAGTGTTTTTATTTCACCTTTGTGTTCCACCCCAAATTCAGCATTTCATGCCTGGCTTTAATAATGCAGTTGGAGAGAGGATTGGTAGCCAGGAAGAAGTGTAACCAAAAAGCATATGACTAACCCTACTATAACCCTATGCGACTATTTTGAGTGCAGATTTAATAAATACTGTACAGTTTTATCATAGCTTCATAGTTGATGCATAGTGCTTTTGAGTCAAAAAGGAGTTTTGTATGTTTAGAACAGCACCTGGCACTTAGCAAACACCATTTAGGTGTTTTGCAATTAATTATATTTTTACTACTACTACTATTTTTTTAATTGTTAAATTTATTGGGGTGACATTGGTTGATATCAATTACATTGCTTCCAGGTGTATCATTCTATGTTATATTGTCTGTGCATTGCATTATGTGCATACCACCCAGAATCAACTCTCTTTCCATCACCATATATTTGATGCCCCCTCCCTACTCTTCCCCCGGCCCCCCAGTTCTTCCACTCCTTCCCCCCTTACCCCCAGGTAACCACTAAACTATTGACTGTCCATGAGTTTTTTGTTTCTTTGCTACTTTCAGTTTTATATTCCACCTATGAGTGAGGTCATATGTTACTACTACTGCTATTAACATTACTGCTATTTTAAAAGAAAAAGTACTCAACCACTGGCTCAGTAGGATTTGTTACTTAACTGAGTCAAGAGCTACTGAAATTTTGTCCTTGTGATCATTGATGTTAATATTTGATTTAAGCTCTTTTAATTTTCAAAGATTTAAAAAATTCTGTTATTTATAGTTTCAGTGAATATAGGTAATATGGATGCTATCAAATTACATATTCCCTAACTTTTTCAAAACAAAAAAGATTATATGTAATTTGTTTTATGCATTGTGGTATGTATATTTGCCTCAGTATTGTGAACAGCTGTGTTTATAGTTATATCTGTGCATGTTTAATATACCTTGACATCAATCTTACCTTTATTTTTCTTTGAGTATTGTACAACTAATTTATATTGTTGGACATGTACCTCTTTGCATATATATTTTCTGATGAAGTTTAAAATTTATTTTGAAGTATAACCAGGATATTTATTTTATTCTTTTAAGAATATAGATTAGAATAAATACTCAGTTTTTTACTTACTTAATTACTTAATAAATATGGTAGCTATTATTTTTTCTAAGTAGAAATAAAGGTACTGGCAGGAAGAATCTCATTTTCATTTAAAGTACCAAAACCAACAATACTGAACACTGTAAGTGTCTAAGCTAGATTTTTAGGATATGTTAATTAAATGTGAATAAATGCAAGGCTGAAATTCATTTTATATATATTTTTTCTGAATGTAAGTACCGTATAATTTTGAGATATTTTAAGTAGAACCAAAGGCTATAACTAAAAATAATTCTAATAATTTAGTTCTAAGAGCTCGTTTTTAATATCCTTTAAATCTTTTTTATAATGTTAATTTGCTTAGATCTCATTACTTAAAATTTGACTGGCAGTTGTCCATGTTGAAAATGCCAAACTAATGTTCCTTGACCAATAAATTTTTTCTGCTGGTAACTTCCTGTCTAATTTTGAAAGGGATTTTTTTCCACCTGCCTTCCTGATGACCATACACATTTTTGCTTTCATATTTTATCAGTATTTGAAATTAGAAGAAACTGTTACAGTTTCATTTCCAAACATAAATATTAACTAGTATGGTTAAACAAAAATATATTTCTATTGAATTTTTATAGTGTATCCTCTTTGTCCCCTTTACAGACCATTTAAAAGAATAAATAAAATGTAACATTTGAAGATACAGATTGAAAATAGCAAAGGAATAGAGAAAAACAAAGGAGCGTTGTATAAATTATAATTTGACTAATAGATATAAATCATATATACACACAACATAAATAGATACTTAGATGGGCTGTGGATTTGCCTTAGATCTCTCTCACAGTGTGTGAAAGAAAAACCTAATCATGTGACTGAGGGGTTTTTGGTCTGCACACTGTTGACATTTTGGGCCAGGTAATTTGTTGTGAGGTTTTATCCAGTGCATTGTAGGTAGCTTAATATTCAGCGTCCTTAGCCTCAACCTACTAGATGCTAGTTTTAATAACCAAAGTTTCCAGACATTGCAAGATGTCCCCTAGAGGTGGAAAATTGCCCTTGGTTGAGAACATTTGACTTTAATTATTCACAAGATCTGAAAATAAATGCAGATTTATTGTAAAGTTCTGATACTAAGACTAGACAATAATTTTTCTTCAGAGTGTCACTAGGAACTCATGGATATAATGAACAGTGTTCAATATATCTCAAAACAACTTTATTAATTTTAGCAATATATTTAATATTAGTATTTAATATTTGCTGATGATAGCACGCCCTAGAAAATTTTGTAAAACTATCTGTGGCATGATGGAGACAGGGAGAGCAGTATGAAGTGGACTAATTACTTCCATATTTGCTTACCTAGATTGATCAAGGAATAGTTTTTAAATATGTGAAAGAAGAGAAGGGACAGTATGGTTTTTAAGATGAATTTGTCTTAGGAATTGTTTTGTTCCTCATAGATCTTCATAAAGTTTTAGATGACAGTGATTTGGAAATTATATTACCTGACATGCCTGGAATGTAGTAGCAATTCTAAGTTCTCCCTTAAATATATGAGGGCTGTTCCGAAAGTATCTGGCCCTGAAACCATTCTCGTTATATTGATGACAATGGCTGGATTTTTTCCGGACATCCCTTGTATATACCCTTCTGCCTTATTTATTACAAGGGTTGCCAAACAGTCTGCTGTTTGATATTGGTGTGCTAAACAATGTGCACAAGTCCAGACTTGACTGAACTTTCTCCTTGAGGAGAAAAGGGACAATGTGAATTTTTCGTAAGGACTTTACCCATTAGGATAAGGCCTACTACCCCTTATGCTGAGATTTTGCCTTTTTTTCGTGAAAAATATTTAGATGACTGCCTTTATTTCTTTTTATGTTTTTTATTAGCATGGTGACAAGTTGTTCACAACTTTTCTCTGCCATGTCCTCATTTTAAATTAACCTGTTAGCTTCCTAAAGTTTAGGACCTAATGCCTTTAAAATATATTTTGAGCTAGCAGTAGGATTGCCTTTTTCTTGTGAAACTAAATGGGAAATTCTCTCTAAATATAATGTCTTCTTACTTTGCTAGAATGTGAGTTAGATAACCCAGGGCATAGGTCTGTAAGAAAATAAATTTTAATATGTCTTACTGTAAGTGAATAGAATTTCTAAATATTAGCAATAAATAATGGCAGGTTTTAGATATAGATGATAATTTGGGGTCATGTTTTGATGTGTATAAATATATACACACTATATTATATATGAAAAGATTTGTAAAATAACATTGTGAACTTTGATCATATTCAGTTTTAACAAAATAGTTTTCTACTTTGCACATGAAAAGGAATAGCTAAAAACAATGGTTTTCCTGTATTGTTCTGGTAATTACTTTTTTAAGAACATTTTTGAAGTATAGATTTTTATAGAAGAGCAGATTTACTGAACATAGGCCATGGATTGAGAAGATTTAAACACATAAGTTTTTGGAGTACGATAGGGACTCTTCATAAGTAGAGTAGCATATACAGTGCCAGTACAGTAGACACTCAGTAAATGCTTACTGAGTGAATCCATTTAAGTAGATGTCAAACTATGATGGTAAAATGGATCAATTGCATGTTGTTTGCCATGCTAGCGCTAGAAATTTAGTTTGATTTGAAAGGTTGGGTCAAATGGTTATGTTGTTCTTTTCTGAAAGATAAAAGAAAACTTAAATTTTTTTTTCTAAATTGTCTTAACAAGTGGGAGGTATATGGGAAAGCATTGTTATAAATTGATGCCAGTTTTAGATAGATTATCTGTATATTAGTATTCTGAAAAGCACTCAGAAAAGATTTGTAAAGAAGCGTTGTTAACTTAGTTTTAAATAAATCACTTTATTTAAACTGATTCTGAACAATGAATTAGTGTGTCCTTTTTAAAAAAGAATATTATTTTGGCAGAACTAAGTTCAGAAAATCTCAGAACCTGCTTTAAGATCATCAATGGTTATATCTTTTTATCATCAACAGAATTTTTACAGGTATGTTGTTGTAGTTTTTGCATTGTAAAAATTTATATAGTTATTATTTTGATTGTTTCTCATTTGAAGTCAGGAGGTACCTTTTCCAAATGTAAATGTTTGATCTTTAGTACTTTAAGTTGCGGGTGCGGGGAGAATATATAAACATTGCCCACTATTGCAGGACAGACGTGATGCACTTCCACTAATGATTTTTTTTCTCACATAAAATATGCTTTATGAATAAACGCAGCCTCATATTTGTATAAAAATCAGTATAGCAGTAAGCCATTTTTAGCTCTTAAACTTTTTCTAAAGGGTTCTAATTAACACTTTCGTAAATAATTCTCAGATTATGAGCCCCACATTAAATTTGTAGTTTTTTATATTGCGGATATATTCATATGTATATTTTGACTTTTGATTGAATTTCAGACATATGCAGTAGGTCTGTGTCAGTCCTTTTGTGAGCTGCTAAATGAAATTACTACAGAAGGTCAAGTTCAAGTGCTCAAGGTATTGTTATTTTTTAAATGATTATTGCTTTAAGTTTTCCCTCTATACTTTGTGAAATTGGACCTTCATTTGGATTTGGATAATTGACAAGAAGGAGGAGAGTAATTCTAGATGGTGTGTTTTCTTTTAGCAATGTTCAGTTGGTCTAATACCTCTGGACCAGAGCTCTCGCATTTGAATGTGCATATGGATCACTTGATAATAGTGTTAAAATGCAGATTCCACATTTCTAAGAAGGTCTCCCTCATCCTGAGATCTCACTTTATGTAACAACACTTTAAATACTTTTATAAATTATCCAAAGGCTGGTGACATTTGCTACTTCTCATCTCTGCAGCTTGCTAGCCTGTTTTGGGGATAAAATGTTTCCATTATAATTTGGTATTTTTAATTTGGGTTGGCTACTGAAGTCAGAGTACCAACTTCACGTGAATTGTGCATATTTAAGAACTAATATAAAAATTCACGTGGATTGTTTATATTTAAGAACAAATATCAAATCATTATGTTGTATACTTGAAACTAATATGATGTTATATCTTAATTGTACCTCACTTTAAAAAGAAAACAAAGGAAAAACCAACCAAATAAGCTCTGAGTTTATCTTTATGCATTATATCTTTATAGATTAAAAATATATGTTTATATATTATCTGTATAATTAAAAACTAACAGGCTGTGGGTTGTACATTATCTTTATATATAATATCTATATTAAAGATATAAGTATGTCAATTAAAGGTATATATTTACATATAGAAATAAGTGTATACACAGTAGACTCAGTTAATCAGTACTCATGGGTATTGGTAGATGCTGAATAAATGTAAGTAGGCTTCCCATTAACCGGAACTCAAACAACCGGCACTCTCAAGTTTGTCAATTGCTTGAGAGTGCCAGTTGCTTGAGTTCTGGTTAATAGAGAATCTACTATGTATTAAAATATATCCTTATATATATTTGTGTGTGTATACATATATTTATATACTTTATGTGTGGACTTTGCAAGAGTGTGTAGCTGTTAAAATGATTCCTTGTTTCTAATATTTTAGCCATGTTCTAAGTGAAATATGAGAGCTGCTTAAGTGAAGTGTTACTGACACAACAAAGTGGCATTTATTCTGTAGAAACCATGGCATTGATCTAAATCCTAAAAAATGCTTGATTTTCTCCCAGTGAAATGAAAAGTGTTTGCCCAAAGTAGTTCACTGTAAGAAATGTCTTTCACAGAGACCTATGGACACACTCAATAGCTTGGTGATTGCCAGAGGGAGGGGGAGGAGGGGGGAGGGAGAGAGGGAGGGAAGGTGGGAGAGGGCACCAGCATTATGGACACACTCAATGGTTTGGTGGTTACCAGGATAGGGGGGA
>PVKE010043827.1:0-13231 GCA_004027555.1 Craseonycteris thonglongyai | reverse complement strand
AGTGTACAGGTAAGCATTACTCCAGACACAGGGAACTTCACCTGTGGTGACATAGCAGAAATATAGCCAGATGGGGATGCAGAATATGAAATTTTTTAAATGGATTCAAATGTCAACAGCAAATAATAGCTGATATGAGTATCAAACTAGAGAAGAAATAAGAGTCAATGTTAAGGAAGCTCTGACACGAGCAGAGAACAAGAGCACTGTCAATACTAAGTGAGGTAAACCAGACAATTGCTCCACTTTCCGCCCCCCCCCAAAACTTTATATATCCCCATAGATTGCCATGAGCTTTCAGTGTTTCCGGTGGGCAGCATCTACTTCCTGACCTCATTATCAAGGGCCTATTGACTTGGTGTGGCCAATGAAATATGAGCAGAAATGACAGTTGCCAATAGTAGGCATAGGCTTTACAAATCATTGCATGATTCTACTGGCACTCTGCTCTTTTATTTTTGTCATGAGATGCATAGATCAATATTAGGAGCTGCTCCCTCAGCTTGGATTATAGAAGAAAGACACAAAGGCCACACCAATACACAATACTGCAGCTGCTGTAGTCTACAAATACCATTAATGAGAAAGATAACACTGCTGTGAGTCAACTAATGTGGACACTGTTACTGCAGCCTTACCTAGCAAGAGGAAACGGATGCATTATGTATTCATCAGCACTACTTTTTGCATATAATCTGGAGGACCTCACCAAGTCAGGATTGGACTACCGTATTAAGGAAATCAGGTCAGGATAGAAGGGCATTTGCAATGAGCAAGGTTTTGTGTGGAAGGCCAAAGCAAAAATGACTCAATTCTTTTAATGACTTACATTCCACTTGGGAGAACTTTTTTACTTCACTAGGTTGTAAGTGAAGGCTGGTTAAAAAAAAAAAAAAATGCCAGAGGAATTTAAAATTCACTCTTTCCAGAGGTAAATTATCAGAAGATATTTCATAGAAAAATTATAATTTAATTTGAGCTTTGAAGGAGGGCCACATCACCTCCTATAATTGATCAGGAAGAATATTCACATTTCTGTAAGTGTATTACATTAACAAATGTATATTTATAAGAAAAGCACAGGAATGAAGGCTTCAAATAAGAGAGGCCATGAAAACTGATCAAGCCAAGTTGTAAGGAGACTTGAATGCCAACTTATAAAACACCAACATTGAGTTATACCACATAATGCTCACAACACCTGAAAATGACATCAAAATGTTATGACGGTAGTGCCTATGATACTTCTAGATGGATGTCTAAATAGCAGTGGTGGCATTTCACTTTCCCTCTTTCGAGCCACAGCCAAAATGAAAAAACTTCAGTTGAAAAAGTCATACATGGCATGAGGTTGCATTGAATCTATTTTGTATTTCTTCAAGCAATCAACTAATGCCTCTTCAGAATCCCAAAATTCTGCTCTCCCATATAGTTCTTTCTGGAAATCTGCCATTTTAAATGCCCAAGTAGGAAATGTAGCAATACAAACCCGTCAGATACATCGCCTGGTCTAATGTGACTCTCTCTCTCCCCACTCCCCCTCACACACATATTTTGATGAAGAATTTTAATACTAGGCAAAAATATATGCTTCTTATGGGTTACTTTAAATTACCTATAATTCTATAAAACAATTATTTGATTTATCAAGCCTTTCTTTTCGTTCCACTGTTGCAATAATCTTACCTTCTCTCTGGAAAGCAAATTTGAAGCTTGAAAAAAAAAACAGTGTAATGTTGCAACTTTACAAATAAGCTTTCAAACACAAAAACTATTTTTATTAAATATTTCGGCTAAAATTTCTAATGTTTACTATATGGAATATTCAATGAGTGTTAAGACAATATTGCAATGCTAATTTAGGTTTAGTGCTTTTTGTGTTATTTTCATTTCAGATCACAGCTTTAATATTTCATTAACATTCTAGTAACATTTTATGTATTTGTACGTTATAAACATCACTAGAAGGACTTGAATTACTATGCATTTCTGTGCATTCTTTATTTATAAAATCATAAGACTGGTGCTAAAATGTGAGCTTGGAAATAACTGATTTGAAGTCATTTCCTAGGGGAGAGTACTTGGAGGACTGAGTCAAAACCATTATGTAATCAGTCAAATCTGCATCTACATATGCAGTATTAAATGAAGAATAAAAGCAATTTTCTAGATAAGTCAAGCAAAATTTCATCTGTGTGTTTTTTGTTTGTTTTGTTTTTTCTGGTTGGTGGATTGGTTGGTTATTTTTTATGATAATTTAACATTTAGCCTGAATTCCACCTAAAGTATTACTCTATAGTCATCGCTTCACACTAGATATGTAAACACAATATCTATGCTAATTATATTTGTGTGTAGAACAGGAAAACTTACAAATATAACCCAAGTAATTTTCAAAATATTCATTATTTTGGCTATATTACAATGTCAAAGAAAAAAGATTTTGTTCAAATTAATACAATGTTTACAGAGGCCCAATTTTATAGTAAACCCAATTCACTGTTATTGAAGCTGTACCATGGAAAAGAGAGTACACTAAGGGATGTAACCAGAAAGAGTCTAGTAGTATTTGACATCTAGTAAAAAGGCAAAGTCTTAGCATCTCAAGCCAAGTTAAAATTAGGGTTCACAAGCTAAATCCAGATCTGATTCAGTCACTCAAATATTTAAATCCCTTCAATGAAGTACCACTGTTCTTGGCCCCTGCCTACCTCTTCACCTTCACACCTAGCCACTTCAGGGGCTGGAGAATTCGTAGATTTCTGAAACACGTCTACACGCACAATTATATATCACCTCCTAATACAGAGATTTGTAATTCTTCTTTGTCAAGAGTAACTTGTTTTATTTCTTTTGTCTTTCTGCATTGCCTTATTTTTAAATTGTATAACAAATATGCATAAACGTTCAAAAAGATTACATATATAATTTTAAATTGTAAAAACAAACATCCCTACAACCCATACCAATATCAAGAACTGGCACATGGCCAGCCTCTAGAAGCCTCGAGTGCTCCTTCTGGATCATAACGTCCTTCCTACCGTCAATGGCAACCACGCTATTCTATATTTTGAAATTCACTTCTTTTCCTTTCCTTTAACATTTTACAATCTAATTGTTCATCTTGAAACATTGTGATTTAGTTTGTTGCCTGTTTTTGAAATTTATATAAATAGAATCAAACCATAGATGTGCTTTTATATCTGATTTCTTTCACTCAACATTGTGAAGGCTTATCCATGTTTTGCATGTATCTGTATATATTGAGGTCTAATTGGTGGTGGTGGTGGTGGGAGTGATTAATATACATAGACCCTCAGTTAAACAGAACTCAAGCAATTGGCATTCTCAAGCAACAGGCACTCTTCAATATTATTGTTCCAGTTGCTTGAGAGTTTTTCCAGTTGCTTTAGAGTGCTGGGTACATTTATCCAGGATCTACCAATCCCCACAGTTATTGGTTAACTGAGAGTCTAAAACACAACAATGTGCTTACCTATTCTAACATTAATAGAAATTTAGGTGGTTCCAGTTTGGACCATAATTAACAGCCTATGAACATTCTTGTCCATGTTCCTAGTGAACTTGTGCATACATAGGAGTAGAATTGCCAGATCACATAATCTGTATGTTTCCAGAATCTTCCAGATACTGTCAAACTGCTTTCCAATGTAGCCATTGATATTTCATGTTTCTACTCTCAATTTATGAGTTCATGTTGTTTTATATCTTCACCAATATTTGGTGTTTTCAACTTCAAAATTTTGCCAACTGTAGTTATAGAGTGGAAGTTGGGTCTTTTGGTTTTACTTTACCTTTTTAGTTCTCTTTTCATAATAATTACATATTTAATTTCTTTTGATACATATTGGAAGGAATGATAGCACATAGTCTTCTTTTCTGACTACCAAGAAAATGCTCGGGGGCAGGGGTCTTAATAGGTATTATCATTTTGAACAAAGAGTTTATATAATTATCTTGTTAATACTATAAAATATATATAGCTCATTCCCATTTTACAGATAAAAAAATGGAAGTACCAAGGGAAATAATTGCCTCAAAAATCATAGGGCTGGCAAATGACAAAGCTTATAAGTAGAGAATGAGTAAGAAGAAAGTAGGACAGAGAAATTAGGGGCCAGAATTCAGATTTTCCTATGCCAACATAAAGCATTTGTATTCTATACAGTAGAAAAAGAACACCAAAGAAATTATACTTTTAAGAAGAGAAGTAACCAAATTTTATGTGTATGGAAGAAAACTCTTGTGATAGCAGGCATGATAGAATTTTTTTCTACACCTAAGCTGAAATTAGTTTTCATTCCTTATACTTTTTCTGATTAGACTAATATTTATCTATTAGTATCTGTAACATTTATCTATTTCTTGTTCTGTGTCTGATGTTGCAATGAACACATATCTAAATGTACTCCATGTTAGTAATGGGTCAGTTCCCAGGAAAACAAAAAAGATATGGAAACAAAATATGCAAATGAATAACTCACAAATAATACAATATGTGCTATTTGTTGAAGAATTACACATAGGATACCTAGGTAAGCTTTCTTGGAAGGTTACACCTCAGTTGATTTGAGGGACATAAAGAGATTAGCTTGGAAAATATGAGAAAGTAGGCCCATTTCCAGATAAAGAGATAGCATAGGGAGAGAAACAGAAATATGAAGCAGCCTAGTGTATAGGAAACTAGTTCTCAAAAGTGGTGACAAAAGAGATATCCAGAGCTGGACATAGAGGCTCTTGCATACCATAACAAGAAGCTTTGCCTTTATTCTATATCTGGAAACATGAAAAGAATGTACCCAGGGCCCTGGCATAGATAGCTGTCAAGATTTTGGTACACGACTTGAAATCTGTCCCCAGTGAACTCTTATTAAGAGCTTCCTACCTCCTCTGTGTGTGGCCACTCCACTTCCATTAACTACATAGGATTTCAATTTTCAATTTTGAGGTCCAGCTATTTTTAAATTTAGAATTGCTCCTCCCTCCACAGATGCTGGTTAAAAATGATTTAATTTATAGTAATCCAAAGTGAAGAATTCAAAGTAGGGGAATCTCCATTAATTTTAAAGTTCAGAAATCCTAGTTATTAATTAACCTTATAGAATAAATTCAAAAGCAGCCAAATCCTTATGCAAAAACAATAGAAATTTTAAAAATATTTTTCTTATTCAGCCATAGAACTTCCTGGCCAATTCAATATGTATAGGTGAAAAAATTTCCATTTCCTGTGCTAGTGGATAAGTGAACTGAGGGCTTCTCACACTAAGGAAATGTTTCAGGTTGATGGTCTTAACTAGTTTCAGTAGCTTCTGTCTTTTTTGGAGTTCTTTCTTTTTGCTTCATTAATTATGCGAGAGTTTTGTCAAAAACAAACAGCCCCATCTCTCTTTAGTGCCATAGATAATAGCTGTCTGCTTCGATATTGCATAGCTAAAATTGTCCTTAGTGCCTAATTCTCCAGAAATTTTCTGCTTTCTTTCTTTGTGCCCATCCAGCTCCTGTGAATCACAAAGGTGCTACTTGATGCCTTGCAGTCAGACATGCTTTCAACATAACCAGTTGACAGAATGAAGTTGGCCCAGAATTGAGTATACCTATAGCAACTTATTGGAAGTAGAAGTAGTTATAAAATAAAACCAAACAAAACAAGGAGATGAGCAAATCAAAACAGAAATACTGAAATCATTGGACACCACCAAGTTATCATGTATTCTTCCCTGTCAGTTTAAAGAAAACAATACAAGGCAACAGGACCTAAAAAAGGAAGTCATACTACCTGTAAGTTGTTTGGTTGATTTAGAGATGTAAGAAAAGGCTCATTCAAGGTGAAACTTCAAAAGATGAAATAGGTTATAACTGCAAAATCTAACATGAAACAGATTTGATTTAGTCCCTAGGGAGACTGAAGTTGAAAAGAGTCACAGTGTAAACCACAGATGAAGATGTAGAAAATTGTCACCATCAATTTCAGTGGTTTTGGAAGGTATTAGGCAGTCTGTGTGAGAAGAGCAAGTAATACCAAATGATGGATTCGGTCCTGTTGTCACTGCTGAGCTGATAGATACAAATCACTTGCCTTTTAAACCATATGTTGAAGAAATAGAATGCATTGAGCTGTACGTGGATCAAATGGATGAAAGTGAGATACCAGCAAATCAGAAGGTGTACACCCCAACATAATCTGGATTGAATTTCTTAAATTGGTTATAGTAAAGAGAATTAGTTCTCACTAAATTCTAAAGACTAGATTCCTTTATTCAATAGATTTATAATAATAGAAGGGAAGGTAAAATGATTAACATTTTAGGTAAGGGACATTCTTGGCATTACTTCTAATCACACCAGGTGGATGGGCCTGTTCCACCTCTGCATAAATCTCTGAGTGAAGGATAGAGTGCAAGACATGGAAACTGAGACCATTACTAGTCATGTGACCCTGACACAGCCTCTCTCTCTCTCTCTCTCTCTCTCTCTCTCTCTCTCTCTCTTTCTCTCTCTCTCTCTTACTTGAAGCTTGTGTTATTAGGAATATGAAGATTTTAAAAGGTTTCCTATTTCACAAGGTTGTCTGAGGGTTAGAAGAATTAATTCTGTGCAAATGCAGTGAAGTACATATGAGGGCTGTCTGGAAAAAATCCAACCAAAAATGTTTCTGTTGTTCGTAGTAATAGCTAGATACTTTCCAGACAGCCCTCATATGTTTAAAGATAGCTATTTAAGGGAAATTAGCTCATTCTCCTCCCTCTCAAAATTTCTTTGAGAGGTCCAAAGTGAAAATGAAAATTATATATAAAAACTTCATCAGTATCAGAAAACGAGGAAGACATTTGTCATTAAGATGAAATTTTTAAAGGATTTTTTTTAAGATATAGTAAAGGTAAGGTCAAGTTATGAAAAGCAATAAACAGCTGCCAAACCAACAGAAGTGAAGGATTGCAGAAGGGACCCACTGGGTAAAAAATGAATAGGACTTTCCAATAGAGCCCTGGGAATGACTACCGGTAATCTAAATCTGGCATGAGCCAAGACAGAAAGACAGTCCCTGGGAAGACTAGCAAATAGAACAACTTGAAGAATTTCAGAAACTATCTCAATACCCAAATATATACAACAGGCTGTGGCACTCACTGCCATTCTGCCAACTAATGTGACTGGCTCACAAGGTAAGACATGGGATTTCCTATTGTAGATTCATAAATATGCTACCAGATAATTTAGAGAATGTTTCAAGTGATACCTTCCTCCACCTTAAAAGGGAAAATAGTCTCTCTGGTAGCTCTTTCCATTCTTCCCTTGAATAGAAGGATTTCTGTTGGATGACAGGCATCCCTACTTCCTATCTGGGGTTAGTGGGTGAGGGTAAGCCATAGGTCAGCTGGCAAAAAGAAAATTACTTGTACAACTTTAGGAACTGCAAGCATAAATATGCACACAGATATATATATATAAATTTTACAACAAAGTAAGTTTTCCTGCCGAAACGTACCTTTCTTATAACCAACATCCTAATTTCTAGCACTAAGGATAATACACGAAAAAAAATAGACATAAATTCTCACCCTTACATTCTCATATTCTAAAATAAGTTATTTTCTTTTCTACTTGAAACCTGCTCCCCATCTTTATTGATAGAGAAAGAAGGGCTGCATCTAAAAAAATAAAATTACTGAATCCATAAAAATAATAAACAAACAAGCAAAAACAGGTAGGAGATTTTTTCAGATCAAAAAAAGGACAACTAAATTCAAAAAACTGAATTGAAGCAGTGAAGAACAGATTGGGCACTATAGCAAGACAAGTGTTTAATTTAGAAATAGGAATCCTTAAGCACTGTCTATAAAGAGTAAGAGAGCACGTATTTTCATATACAGTCTCAGTTGGTGGCTATCACCATCATCATCATCTTCTTCTTCATGACCATGTCTTAGCAACCCCTTAAAAATGTACAAAACACTTTTAGTTCATGGGCCACACGAAAAGAGGTCATGGGCCATAGTTTGCCAACTCTTGATTTAGAAGATCAATTTCTTTAACAACATTTTTAAAAATATACTAAGATTAAGACATTAGTGGAGACTAAATCTAGAAAATTTCCCAAAAGTGAGAGCAAACAGAAGATAGGAAACCATAACTAGACAGATAACAAGGAGCATTTTCCTGAACAGAAGATTTATAGGTTCAGTTTAAAGTAGCCCAGAATGATGGATGAAAAAATGAATGTTAAGAAAATTATCCATAATTGTATTTTAGTGCTGATTTTGAATTCCAAAATTTTTAATCCTTCAAAAACTCGGAAAGAGAAAAAAAAATGTTTACATACAAAATAAAAATTATATTCACATTAAAGTTTGTTTCTGGTTTTTTTTTATCAAACACCCTGAGGACAGCAGAGCAATGTCTACAAAGTTTGACAGGTTGGGAGTTGAGCCAAGTCAGGTCATTCAGGTGCCAGATCAACAGAAAGTTTCCAATGTCCAGTGACCCAATAGTACATGAACTGTTACTCATCCTGGATAAAAATATCTGAAAACAAACTCTAGGTGACAGAGAAATACATCAAAAATGTAGTTCAAGAGAAAAAGTAAGGCATTCAATCTGGTGACAAAAACTTCTGAGAAGATACTGAGAAGTGTAAGTTTAGGGGGGAAATGATATTCTTTGAAGTACAAAACTCATCAGAGGTAAACAGAAAATACAATTGAAAAAAAAGTTGAAAAACTAGAGACACAAAGGCAAATATTAGGAAAGACTTCAGATTCACGATTCACACACTGGAGAGTATGGCTCAAACACAAAGCAATTTTTGTCAAATTTAAAGAGGATATTGTATCTCTAGCTTGTGAGCGTAGCCAAGGATTGGCTCAAGCCATTTCCTGTGTACCTCTAGACACACTAGTCTGAGACTTTGTGGTCATGCTTTAATGTGACTATAGTTGCAGTATTTCTGTGAGAGATGTCCAACAAATATTTCCTACCTTGTAGAGACCTGCTTCATCACGGGCACTCACTACCCAACTTCATTCATTTACTCTCTTAAGAGATACAATGTGTCAGGTATTTTTTTAGTACTAGGGATAAACAGGAAACAGCCTAGACTCAAATTCCTGCCCTCATGATGCCTACATTCTAAAATAAGCTTATTTTCTCCCCCTTTCGAAACCTCTTCCTCGTTTTGTATTGCCAAATAAAGAAAAACTGCATGAAAAGTAACCTCACCTGCAAGCTTTCACGCTTTTATTTTCTTCCTTTTCTTTTCTTCTCTTCTTTCCCTTTCCTTTCTTTATTTCTAAATTTGCTTCTTAAAATGTGGAGGGAGGTCTGTAAGGAAACCTACTTTTCCTGCTGAGGATTAGAAATAAATAGTTGGGGAAAGGAGGCAGTCTATAAACTACAGGTGATAGGTGTAGAGTCAGGGCACTTGGCTTTGAATCCTGTCTTCATTACTTAGAGGTACTAGTTGTGCACCTCAGAAAAATTCCTTAACTTCTTCAGGCTTCAGTTTTCTTATCTATATAATAAAGCTTAGCAATTGTATTTGCCTTAGGAAGTTGTAGTGAGGATTAAATAATGTACGTGATGAAAGGGCTGAGAGTAGTGTCAGGCATGTTAGAAAGCTCCTGATAATCCCTATACTCACATTTAATCATTACAGCTAATCCCAAGTAATAATGCATCCTTTAAAGAATAGCTATAATAATACTAGTAATAATAGTGATGACTGCTTGTTGAACCCTTATTTCTTCACCAAAAACTATAGCTTCACACAAGGTTGTGAAGATGTACAGATGAAAGAAAAGATCATATATATAGTATTACAAGTCAATCCAGAATTTGAACTCAAGTAATTCTAACTCCAACACTTTTCTGTTCTTCTTGTGCCACCTCCTTAGAAAAAGCATCTGAATTTCCATTCATCCAAATAACCCAATCCAACTTAATCCCCTTGGAACAACACAAGGGCTTTGAGCACGTTGAGCTGAGTGTTGCTTACCCTGGCACTTTTCTTCTGACAAAAGGCTCTTATAAAACAGAGAAGTGCAGTTTAGAAAATGGTATTATGACATTATTGGACATAAAAATAAAGCAGACTGAGCCCTTTCAGGAGACCCCGCTGCCCTCAGAGAAGAGCTTAATATTGTCACTCTCAGTGGAAAGTGATCCGTATGAAAAGAGCAGGAGTCATCATCTGAGAGGAACTTCACCCTTGATCAGATGTTCAGCCACCCACTCAAGGGCACAAGGAGAGCAAGAGCCATAAGGATGGGATCATGAAGATGAGGGATACCATTGGAAGGATAACTGGCCTGAAAACACCCTTTGCTTCTGTTTTCACACTGATTGTAGCAACAGGCACCACTTGTAAAATGCTTACTCTCTGAGGGGCACTGTGCCGATCACTTTATTTCAGGCCTAGGCAGACTTTTTCAGAGCCAGGGCTACTTCTAATTTCTCCAAGTGTCTCTGTCCACTAGCTATTTATTTTCACTTGCTCAAGTACAGATAGCCACCTCAAATGTGAAGAGGTGATTCTTGCCTCTAGTGGCTGTACATGTGTGTGCAAAACTGTTCCTTTTGCATTTAGCTGCCTAGCTGCTAGGCCCTGGCTTAATGTAGCATCTTCTTTGACACTTCTTTCTTAATTCAGGTAATTGCCCCAAAACGGCTTGACAGTTCACTGGTGGACAGCGATCAGCATCTTGCCCATGCCTGCTTTACATGTTTCATCACTTTCAGTTCTCATGTCAACAAGATGGTTTCTATTCTTATTCTTCTGATTCACTAGATGAGGTTAGTGAAACTCAGGGAGATTATGAAATTTGTGCAAGATTATAAAACTAATAAGTAGAGTTACTAAGATCTGGATAATAAATTCTTGAGAAACAAATTACTAAACAATTAAACAAAATTAATTGTTTTCTTATTCAATTGACATGAGCATTTTTCAAAGAAGAAAGCACATTCTGCCATTGAGCTTAATACAAGTAATTCATCAACTTAATAATTCACTTATAATCACGCATAGGTGCATTTAGCCAATGTTATCAAGGAGCCTGTTTAGTACAAAGCACTTTGCTTGGCATTGTAGGAGATTGGTTTTTATAATTCCCAAAAGTGTAAGTTTACAATAGAAGATGCCCCTAACAATTCAGAGGTTGCATTATCATTCTGGGAGTGAGCATCAGTCATCAACATAGAGTTTGGAACCACTTGTTATAACCTGAAGTTAGATTCATGCTCATTCTGATCCTACCTTACTGCACAACCTAACACTACCTCAAACCCTGCTATCCCAAGAACAAACAGCCTCATGCTCTCTCTCAGATTTTACTGAGTGATATAAACATACCAGTTTTCTGACTTTCGTGCCATGATATTTGAGAAAAATCAGAGAAGTTTAAGAAAATGTTAACTACTAACTAGAGGGCAATTGTGCCAGGTGTGAAGATTGAAGGAGGGAAAGAAAAGTGGAATGGGATTAGGCTGAGGGAAGGGGAGCTGCAATGCAATCTTAACAAAATATCAGCCAACCTCATGCAAGTGCTAGTGCTGGGGTGGTCCCTTAACTGGCATTGAATCTCCATGGATGCAGTTTGCCCTTAGAAGGACCATGGGTGAAAGTTTCCTACCTCACACAATATTCCAAAGGAAATCGTCAAAGAGGCATGACAAGTACTAGCTATCTTTTAGTAGCTCTCAGGAGCTGATGAAATAAATTCTTAATTCTGAAATGGGGATCAAGGTAGTGCAACCACAACAGTTCATACCATGTGACCCTTGTATACATTTCTTTGTACAGTAGACTCTCCATTAACCAGAACTAACTCAAGCAACTGGCACTCTCAAGCAACTGGCAAAAAAATGGAAGAAATAATACTACACTTATCCAGCATGGGTTCCGGTTAACTGAGAGTCTACTCACATTTATCTGGCATCTACCAGTGCCCATGGGGGCTGTTAATTGAGAGCCTATTGTATATGTTCTAGGGGGAGCACCTTTAGGATCTCAGTGGGCTTCCCTTCCTGGGGGAAATGTAGAAGGGAAAGAACTGGGATGAACTGCAGCAACTGTCACTGTCGCTGGACTTGGGGCCACAGCTAACATCATTGTCTCCCTCCAACCTGACTTATTTTATTGTCAACATAAGCAATTCTTCATTGTCACTTTTTCCCTGAATATGAAATAGTCTTTATTATTGTGAGAATATGCCTTAGGCATAATAACTCCAGCAGGTTAAATCTTCTCTTGTTTTATGCTCACCAAGAGAGAAGAATTCTAATTTACCTGTTAAAGACCAACATGTACGCTTCACCACTTTTGTAAACAAATATTTCTGTCCTATATGATTTTAATTTCCATTTTCATTCATTCTGTTTTATTCTAAGCGGGGGCGGGGGGGGGGGAGCCATTGTTTCTTTTTAGGTTTGCTTTCTTATCATTATAAGAATAGTTCATTTATTATCCAATTATTATGATGTAAGGAAAAAAATAGAGGTTTTAATAAACACTATTTAAAGATGTGCTCTTAAACAGAGACATATAATTTTAATCTAAAGAAATTTTCCAGGGATTAATGCATGAGTACAAGTTAGTTTACAGAATGATCCATAGATTTCCATTAACCATTGCTTACAATGTAAGAGAATAGTTCTTATTCCATTTTGAATAATAATATCAAAATTTTATTAAAATCCTTGACCCTATAGGCTGTTTAGATAACCTTAATTTTGAAAGTGAAGCATACTGAATTTTTCAAACACCAAGCTTTATTGTTGTTGTTGTTGTTGTTTTTTAAGTTTTTATACTCAAGTCTTTTAAAAATCGGACTGAGGAAGTTAAGTGGTTAGCTGTTATTAGCTTCCAGCATCCACTCCCCTCATCCCAGAAATAGTAAACATCTACCAAAACAACCCTTTCCATGTTCCTTTTTTCCATGCCCCCCACCCCCTTCTGATTTTCTCCATGAACAGGCTCTCAGAGGTTTAAATAAAGCATAGGAACCAGCCCTCATGGCCAGTGATTAGTTCAAGAAGGGGTAAGTAAGCCAATGTGAGCTAACAAGAGGCTAGGCATGCTTGTTGGGGCTTCCAGAAATCAATCAGTCTCAATCTCTCTCAATCTCTTTTTCTCCCTCTCTGTCCCCCACTCCCTTTCCCCCTCCCTCCCTCCTCCACTTCCTCTGCAAATGGCATCTGTCGAAGTAAATTTGTT
>PVKE010043826.1:0-13234 GCA_004027555.1 Craseonycteris thonglongyai | reverse complement strand
GATACAGCTATAGTTTTGTGAATTCCAGAAGAAAAAGTTCCTGGAATAGAATACCTACTAAAAGCAAAATGTTTCAATCGTGTTTCTATTGTTCGTTCTTGATTCTTATCGGAATCTGTTTTTTAAAGAACAGAGGTGAGAATAGGACGTGGGGAGAACAGCAAATCCTCTTCGGAGAAGTATGTCTTTAAGTATGCTACTCTTGCCCCCATAGGTATGAGTCTCCAAAACATGAAAAGTCATTCTTCAACTTAGTGATGGGACAGAGAATGTTGGTCTGCAGCTAGTGAAAGACATTTAGGATCTTAGGTGAAAACAATTCTCATTGATACATGTATAGAGGATCTTTAGTATAGAAATTGTGGATATATTAGGTTGCAAATAGTTGTACAAGTATTTCCTTGTTTATAAATGTCTATTAAATTATGTTATCTAAAATCTACATTTATCATTCTGAAATTACATAGACTATGTCTAAATAACAAGTAGTTTCTGAAGCCAAATAAAACAGCAAGTTCATTAGTCAGGACCTTTTATTTTCAAGATCACTATTATTATTATTATTGTTATTATTGTTAATATAAGAAATTCACTTTCACCAGATACCTAAGTTCATAAAATACATTTGTGAACTTAGGGCTCACTGCAAAGACTTACAACATTAATTATATTTAGAAGACCTCTTCAATCATCTAGGTTTATTACTGCCTGTCTAAAGTACAAATTTTTAGATTCTCATAGAGTAGTATAAGCAGACTTCTACTGATTTGTTCAGTTTTGTTTCCAAACTTCAGGGATTAGTTGCTATATTAACTTTAGGAGTGACAAGTATACTATTCTTTTCTTTTTTTTAAAATGTTTTTTTTTAATTGTTTTTGACAGAGAGAGAGAGAGAGAGAGACAGAGACAGAGACAGAGACAGAGAGAGTACTGAACTGGGGGAGCTCCCCAGTTCAGCATATGGGTCCACACGGGCCGGGGCCGGGATTTGATCCTCAGTCCCTAGCGCTGTAAAGTGAGCACTTAACCCACTGAGCCATCCCAGCTTCCCCTACTATTCTTTTCTTGAAGTAATGTTCAGGATACTTTTCAGGTTGTAAAATAAAATATAATAATAATAATAATAATTATTATTATTATTTGTTTTAGTTCAGCAATCTCTCTCCCTGACTCTTTCCCTCTCGCAACACAATTATGAGTGTTAATTTCTGTGGTGATTCTACTATTCTAATGCTATTCTATAATTTACAAACAGTTTGGCAATTTACTTTCTTAAAATTTGTCTCCAAAACATTGCAGCCTTATTCTGACCTTTTTCCTGTTTCTGACTTTACTTCCAGGATTGCCAAAAAGAAGTGTACACATTTTAAAAGATGTTATTTATGTATTATTTTCCAAAGGTGAATTGAATTATGCTTGCAAAGTGTAGTATGATGTTCACTGAAAAGACGGCACTAATCAAATGAATGCTAGTGTCACTACACAACAGGCAGAACAGTCTAAGAAAATGGCTGAAGTATGGTTGTCATAGGAGGAGCGCAAGACCATTTTGAAGTGGTATCTGAAATTCGAGAACATTGTGGAAGTACAGCAACAATAGAGGTGTGAGTATGCAACGGAACCTCCAACACGCTTAACAATTGCACACATATATGATAAGCTTGAGACATATGGTAAATCGAAACGGCATGTACAGTGGTACAAGTGGACATTTTCATCAACATTGCTCAAGCAGTAGTTTGCCGTAATCATAAGTGTCTGGACAGTGATGGTAACCACTTTGAGCATCTCTTGTAATTGCAGAAGTCAAATGTGACTGATATTCTTCTTTTGTTATTGGTATGTATTATTACAATTTTAACACATGTTTTTTCTTTCTTAAAATGTGTATACTTTTTTGAACATCCTCGGTATATATTTTTGTTTACAATTCTTATAAGGTGTAGTGAGTTTTGCACTGACCACACAAATAATAAATGTCATCTTTATAAGAAATAACATTTAAAAATAGGTGGATTTCTTTCTTTCTTTTTTTTTTCTGAACTGAAATGCTGACCTTGGACATCGTTAAGATCAATAGTGAATGTTAGAAATATCCTGCTTTTTAAAAGTCTGTAGGATTGTGGGTGGAAGATGCCTGAAGAATTTACATCATTATTTCTTGTGCTCTTCCTTAGAGTATATGAATGCAAAATATCCTCTCTTGGGCCTGAAAAGTTTTGGGTATATCTTTCCTAAAGGCAGTGGAATGCACCAGATGGTCTCTTAAGTTCTCCAAATCTTCAACTCTCTATTTCATGGTCAGAATATCAGAAAGCCAACTTTATTCCCATTTTAAGGAGAAGATTCTTTTAGGTTGGCATCTTTTAATCCAGATACTGTTTAAACTGCTTCAACTTGCTTGTATTATAGAGAGCTGATTTCTGTGATGTTGGAGGAAAAAAAACTCCTCTTCCATCAGATTCAAATGTTTTCCAGATATACTGGTGGTAATTGACATAATTCATTTTAATGAGTTAGAAGTATCTGAAAAGCTTTCAGTGAAAACATGTGGAGCTGCTCTATAAATACCTAGGCTTTTAGAACTCTCTCAGTCTCCAGTGTTTCTTCTGCATTTGCCATATCCAGTAAACTGATAAACTGATTTATTGTAAATGATTTATTGTAAAATAGTTATAAGTAAAGAAATGTCCTCTGAGAATACAATAATTGTTTTCATTTTCCTTTCCCCAGTGCCAGTGGTATAATAAAATGCTAATAGATGCAAATTATGCATGATCTTTAATGCATACTAAAGAGAGACCATTTAAAAATCAGGTACCCTTTGTTGGTAAGTAAGCAGTGGAATATTGTTTTCTACTTAAAATCTTGTACAAACTGGAGTGTTTCTTTCCAGATTGTCTGCATGCACAGGCCCATCTCTGGACTGCTGCAGTTAGACATTCCAGAGGAAGGATAGAACAGGATGGGGCACCACAGGCAAACAAAAACATTTTCAACTCCAAATAATTCTATAGAAAAATCTCAGAAAGAAAACAAACATCACCCCAACAGGACAGCTCCTGTGACTTAAAAAAGAGAAAATTGAAATACATGAAAAATCAATGAGGTACTAATTAAATTGTCTGGCACACCATACAGCAGCCAGAACTCTTCATGCATTTAGTAATGGATACAGGGAACTGGAGTCGTCAGTAGTTAAAAGGGAGCAAAGAACAGCCGTCATCTTGAAGCTAATTTCATGATGAAACACTAAAAAACACATACCTGCTACAGTATAGCAGAATATTTATAGGGGGTTAAAGATACAAATTAAAGTCCAGGAGCCTATACATTCCTGATTACCCAGCATTCTTAAATCAGTCCTCCTCAGTCTCACACCTGGGGTCTCAGCTGCAAGCATAGCTGTCATTTACGCTACCCATGGCCCACGATTGATGACAGTCATTCGCTGATGAAGCTGTATACATCATTTCTGTCCGAGCTGCACTGGCCAGATGGACCCTGACCATCCATCGCCTGTCAGGGACGCATCTGTTCACACTGCTGCTAGGGGTACTAACAAGTCATTGGCTTTCCAAAAGGACAGTGTCAGCTGGATAGGGCACAACATAAAAACTGGTGTTGTTGGGTTTTTCTTTCTTCTTCATTTTTTTTAAAATCAAGAAACAAGGAGTTTATTCCCCCTCTTAAAGGGAAGGCATTGCATTAACTTAAAAAAAAAAAGTAATAGTAGGTATCCAAAATATCAAAAATACTTTGTCAAGTTAATATTGATAAAGCAAGTTGGTGTTCCTTCTTAAATTTGCTATTGTTGGTGTTTTGATAAAATATGATACATATCAGATTACAATATTAAAATTTTTATTAAGAAAAATAAAATAAATAAAATGTTTGTGAAGATCTGGACAATTTTATTATCAGTAAATGTTTCTATAATAAAAATCAAGGTGTTTGAATATTGTTTTTGGGTTTTTTTCTGAATCCAGGTTAATGCCATTACTTGATTTGCTTCTTCATATTGAGTAAAATCTGTCTGAAATAAAAAGTAATACAAAGTAAGTTATTTATAAATCTAATCAATAGCAAGATAGTCCAAGTTTGGTAAAGATAGTGCTTTTATTTTAAAGTGTTGCTATTTGAAAATGTTTTTACAAAGAAAGAAATCATTTTATCATCAGGATGAAGTCGTACCTAGGATTTAATTACTCCTTGTGTGTCAGGAATGATCTGAGTAATTTTTCTATATTTTATTTGTTCCTAACATCCTTATGAGGTAGAACTCATACACTGTTCTTATTTTCCAGATCATAAAATTGAAAAATAAAGAGTTAAAGGACCCACACCTAGTGGTGGTGGCAGAGCTAGGATTTGAGCCTAAAATATCTCTGACATCAAAGTCAGAGCTAATTTCCTTTTGATTTGAGTTTTTAAAAAATGATCCTCAAATATAGACCTAAACAGTCATGGTTGCCCCGTATCCTGACACTTTTTCTAAATTCTTACTTTCCTTATAAAAATGAAACTAGTTTGCCTTTGCAAAACTTTAACAAGAGAGATTTTAAATTAAGCAAGAATGAGAACATGAGTCAAAATCAATCAATTGGTTTCTTTTTTTAATTAAAGGTAAACTTTGAGTTTAAAAATCTACTGTTTTGGTATGTAGAGACATTTTCAAAAAATTTTGTAATCAACACCTTCACAAATATTCTTAAGTGGATAATAGTGTATGTCTACTCAAAATAATGTTTGAGGAAATAAAGCATATGGCTGCCTTCAACAGGTAAGTAAAGCAGAGGCAATTGTTGGAATGAACATGAATGTGAATTCCTGTGTTTGTAGAGATTCTTAAAATACTATTTATTTGTAAGTACAAAGCTCTTTATTGCTTCAGTTTCTGATTTAGAAAATGAAAAAAAAATGCATTTTTTCCTCAATGGAAATTATATTTTATAGATTTAGGTGAAAACTTATTATAAAAGAAAATAATCTAATTTTACTAGATGGAAAACTGATAAAGCAATGAAGGCCATTTTCAAGGTCACAGAGAAGGCATTTCTATATCGGCAATGTGAGACACATTGTTGAAAAATATGAGTGACTATAAACCTCATTTTGGCTGTCAGCTTTGGCAGCAGCAAAAGATCTGCAGGGAAATTTCTCCATAATTCTCCATTTTGGCTTCATATATTGGCAAACCACATGGTTTCTCTTGCTACGAGGGCCTTAACCTCCAATTAACATATATTGCTGTTTTTCTTCTAATTTTTCTTCCTGTATAAATATGGTGTAACTTTGAAACAAAGATAATGTTTTTGATGTTTTCTGCTATTTTAAGTTATAAGCAAGTATATTTTTACAAAGGAAGTTTCCCCAAATATTTATAGCAAGTCAATATATACTAATTGCCATGTTTGTTTTCTCCTGCACTCAAACAGGAATGGGACATTTTCTGCAGGAACTTACGATCTTTAAGAGGAGAAAGGAATGTATACAACCAACTGCAAACAAACTAAAATATCATTAAATTGTAAAAACAAGGTATTATAAAATTTGAGATGAGATTGCTTCCAGCTGAAATTGTCAGAAATGCTTTATGGAGGAGGTAGTGTTTGAAATGAGTCTTGACAAATTTGTTTAGGAACTTAACTTGTGTTACTTAGACAAAAGGTGGTATCCCGGCCAGAGGAAACCATTCCAATGCCAGCCTGGATGTAGAATATCAGAGATCAGAAAAAGCAAGAATGAGTAGACCTATTTGTTTATATCTGCAGTTATATATTACGTATAATGGATGCTTTGTTAATGTTTTCTAAATGAGTGAGTGAATAAATAAATGAGTAAAAATGAGTTATAATTGTTGAGGGTCCTTTGTGTAAATTAGAATTTACAATTCCATCATTAAAAAAACAAGAAGCTTTATTGTGTTAGGTAGATTGCTATTAAAAAATGTTTGACTCTTCAATCCTAATCCTTGGAAAATACGAATATGTACATGGAGAAAAAGGACTTTGCAGAAATGATTAAAGGTAGGGGAGACTGTTTTGAATTAGCCAGGTGAGCCCAACTTAATCACATGAGTTTTTAAAAGTGAGAACATTTCCCACACTGTAATCAGAGGGAGATGTGATTAGAGGAAGCATGAGAGAGAAATGGTATTGCTGGCTTTGAACGTGGAAGAAAGGCACCACAAACCAAGAATGCGAGTTCTCCAGAAGCAGGAAAAGGCAAGAAAAAATAGATTTCCTCTGGAACCTCCAGAAAGGAATGCTTTTCTGCCAACACTTTCATTTTAGCCTGATGTGACCCATGTCAGACTTCTGACCTACAGGTAATAAATGTGTGTTGTTTTAAGTCACCAAGTGTGTGGTGATGTGTTAAGGTACATGTATCTAATTCACGTTCTTTGGGCATACCATAGTTTACACATTCATCAGGGTATTTTCAAGTGTGTTACCACCTAGGAAGTTAATGTTGATAATGTACATCTAAGATTTGGTAACAATTTCAAGAGGAAAAAAACCAAAACACTTTATCACTAAAATGCATATAATGTTATATATTTGTGATTAAATTAACTAGCACACTAAAATGGACTGTGCTAATTTGTATGTTTGATCCTCAGTAATGAAATTAATACTAAAATATTAGTAGTTTTCATCTTTGGTCAAGATATAGTTTGATCATTGTTTTGTAATTTTGTGATGTATTTTGCTTCTAATTAACTAGATTTCTTAAGCAGCCCCAAAATTTGATGATTAAAACAGCAGAATTATGGAGTTAGATATTGTGTAATTGTGTCTTTTCTATCTTGTATATTACATAATAACTAGCATAATGCTTTGCTCATGGTACAGTCAGTAATTATGGTTTGATTTGAATGGTAAATTCTGTAAATATGGCTTAAAAAAACGGAGGTTCCAGTCGCATTGTCCATTTATTCAAAATAAATAGCTATTCAGTGTGCCAGACCTCTGCTTGTATTTGGCTGACTTAAGATGCATTAAGTATTGTTTGTGATGTAGCCCAAAAGAAGTAGGTAGAAGTTCAAAACTTTATATGTCAACTTAAACAATACATATATGATCATTTGAAAGAAAATTTAGACCTGTCTTATTTATACTGAAATTTTCCCTGTAAAATTAGGAAAATCTCTGAGATATGAGGTGTCCCAGCCCCACACCAGGCTTCCCAGCCCAGGGTACCTGTGCCAGGAAGAGAGGTCCCAACATATTCTGACTGTGAGAACTAGCAGAGATTGTGACTGAGTGAAGCAGAGCGTGGCTGAAGCCCCACGTGTTTCTCTTCAAGGACCTAACACCGACTTGCTCCCTGACTGACTCACTTGCTCTGCACTCCAGCCTTAGAGCAGCAGCTCAAAATGTGCCAGGGACACACGAGGGGGAACTGACTCGCCTGTTCTGAATTATCTGAACTAAATGGGCTTTAGGGCCTGGGCTGGAGGGGCAACTTTCTTTCAGACAAAAGTGCTAGCAGAGCCCTCCTCTCTCCCATCATGCAAATGTAGGTGAGTGCTGTATCTGTGTCTCCATTAGCCTGTCTGATACCCAGTGGCCTAGCCTGCTGATTCTGAGACCCAGCTCCACCAAACATTTGGTCCCACCCAAATCACTTCCATACACCTGGCCTGTCTTGACTTGTGTTCTGTATTTTACTAAATCTCTCAAAGGTTCACAAATCCCAAACAAGCAGCTTCTGCCCTTATCATGCCACATACCTCTTGCATAGCAGCCCCAAGCCCAGCATTAGTAGTAATCAAACTTGGTTCCTGGCTTAGTTTATCCCAGGCACCTACAAGCACAGCAAAGAGTGGTACCAACCTTCTGCAGACTGCTTTTTGGCTCATTCCAAGTGGCCCTGAGCAGAGCACAGGCTGCAGCTGAACTTGGCATGTGCAAGGTCCCTCCGAGGAGCCCCAGGGGCTGGCGTGCCTAATGGACAGCTTTGGACCTAATGGGAACACCACTCAGCTGCCTCTGTGGATGACACACTCAAAAGGCAGGCTGGACAGCTATGTGAGCCCTGCTAAATGGAATCCTGCTTCACAAGGTCAGCTCTGGCCCAATAGCTCCTCCACTGTAATTACAGCCAGTCCTCACAACCAATCAGCCTGAGGATTAATCTCTCCCATTGATGTGCTCACAGAAAAGGCTCAACTATGACAGGGTGGCACACACCACTCATACCAGAGACACTCCTGGACCTCCTGGCTCTTGTGATGAGGGAGACTGCACCACTGGGTCCCACAGGACACCTACTAATAAGGCCACCCTACTAAAATGGAGAGACATAGTAGTCTTACATAGAAACAAACACAGTGAGGCAGCAAAAATAGGGAGATGAAGAAACATGTCATAAATAAAAGAATAGAACAAATTTCTAGAAAAAGAACTAAGCAAAAGGGAGATAAGCAATCTATCAGACATAGAGTTCAAAACACTGGTTATAAGGATGCTCATTGACCTCAGGGAGAAAGAACTTCAACAAAGAGATAGGAAACATAAAAATGGAGATAAAAAACATGAAAAGAATCGGTCAGAAATGAAGAATTCTATAACTAAAATAAAGAATACATTAAAGGAAATCAACAGTAGATTAGATGAAGCAAAGGATCAAATCAGTGACTTAGAAGATAAGGTAGCAGAAAATACCCAGTCAGAAGAGAAAAAAGGAAAAAGAATCCAATAAACAATGAAGATAGTTTAAGGCGCCTCTGGGATAACACCAAGCGTACTAACATCAGCATCATAGGGGTACCAGAAAGAGAAGAGGGAGGGAGAAAAGTATTGAAAACCTATTTGGAGATATAATGATGGAAAACTTTCTTCACCTGGTGAAGGAACTAGACATAAAAGGCCAGGAGGAGGCCCACACCAAGACAGTTCATAATTATAATGCCAAAGCTAAAAGCTAAAAAAGAACCTTAAAAATAGCAAGAAATAAAACAGTTACCTACAAGGGGGACCCTAAGACTCTCAGCTTGTTTCTCAACAGAAACCTAGCAAGCAAGAAAGGATTGGCACAAAATATTCAAAGTGATGAAAAGCAAGGATCTATGACCAAGATTATTCTGCCCAGCAAAGTTATCATTTAGTATGGAAGGACAGATAAAGAGCTTCCCAGACAAAAATAAATAAGTAAATGATGGGGATCATCACCACCAAACAGTATTATAATACAAGAAATGTTAAAGGGAATCATTTAGGAAAAAGAAGAAAAAAGTCAAATAAAATAGCAATAACTACGCATCTATCAACAATTACTTTCAATGTTAATGTTCCAATCAAAACATAGGGTGGCTGAACAGATACAAAAACAAGAACCTTACATATGCTACCTTTTAAAAGACTCACTTAAGATCAAAAGGTACACACAGGCTGAAAGTAAAGGGATGGAAAAAGATATATCATAAAAATGGAAATAAAACAATAAGCTGGGTGGTAAAATTTACCGTATTTTCCGGCATATAAGATGACCAGGCGTATAAGATGACCCCCTAATTTTACAGTTAAAACATAGGTTTAGGCCTATATTCGCTGTATAAGACTACCCCCCACTTCCGAGGCTGTAGTCTTATACAGCGAATATAGGCCTAAACCTATGTTTTAACTGTAAAATTAGGGGGTCGTTTTATACACCTGGTCGTCTTATACTCCGGAAAATACGGTATACTAGACAAAATAAGTTTTAAAACAAAAGCTATAAGAAACAAAGAAGGACCCAGTAATTCCACTTCCAGGCATTTTTCCAAAGAAACCCAAAGTACTACTACAAAGGGACAGGTGAATTTATATGTTCATTGCATTATTATTTACAGTAGCCAAGGTATGGAGGCAACCTAGGTGTTCATCAGTGGATGAATGAATAAAGAAGAGGTGGTACATATATACAAAGGAATATTACTCAACCATAAAAAGAATAAAAACTTGTGCCAGCAACAATATGGATAGACCTAAAGGATACTGTGTTGAGTGCAGTAACTCTCAGAGAGAAAGACACATGCCATATAATTTCACTTAATATGTTAAATCCGAAGAACAAGGTATGTGAATAAACAAAGCAGAAACAAACTTATAGATACAAAGAAAATGTTGAGAATTGCTAGAGAGAGGTTGCGTTGGGTGAATGGGTGACAAAGGGGAAGTATAAATTGTAGTTATAAAATAGTCATGGGGACATAAAGTATTGCGTAAGGAATATGCTCAATAAGATTGTAATAACTAGGGAAAGCCAGGATGGCTCAGCGGGTTAAGTGCTCACTTTGAATTCTGGCCCCGGCCCCAGCCTGTGTGGACCCCTATGCTGAACTGGGGTGTGTGTCCCATGAGGGGGCCCCCCGGTTCGATTCCCACTCCTCCATTTGGCCCCTGGCTTGAGGGGGGTGCCTATGAGGGAGGCCCCCAGCCCAACTCCCGCCCTGCATAGTCCCTGCCCACCTGTGTGGAATAAAACCTTGTCAAAAACTGATAACGTACAACTATGGAGACTGCTCTGGGCCCTCCCCTTCTCTCTGTCTCTTTCTGTTTCTGTCAAAAATAATAAAATAGATCTTTAAAAAAAAAGATTGTAATAACTATGTATGGTGACAGGTGGGTACCAATTTCATCAGGGTGATCACCTTATAAGTTGTATAAATGTCTAATATGTTGCACACCTGAAACCACTATAATATTTTAAGTCAATTTTAATTGAAAAAAATTTAACTAAAAAATTAGAAAAAATTTACACTAACAAAAAACGAATACAGAATTTTGTGTTCAAGTCACTTTAATATGTAAACTTGTAGTATAAGTAGTATACTTGGTAAACAGTTGGGGGAAATAATACTTTGCAGTTTTGTTTTGTTTTGTTTTTTAATATAACCAAGACTTGATAGCAACATTGCATCAGCCATATGGCCTCTGAGCTTTCTGGGGAGTGTCCACACAGACCCATGCTGTTCATAAACCATCCCTTGCCTTCATGTGCTGTATGTCTGGGGTTTTGCGTGTTTTCTTTTTGTTTCCAAGTTTATACGGATGGAACTTGTTTTTTATCTTTGTATCACTTAGGAACCAGTTCCACTCTCCAATTATGTGCTACTTTACCTCTGAATCACCACTGAGCTGCTCACAGAAAAAAAGTGTGATTGAGTCCGCTGATCAAGATGCCATGCCCGGAGGTGAGATATACGGGATTGGGTGGGAAAGACCCCTGCTGTTCTAGAGGCTCTGTGGGTGTTCTGGGGAGAAGTGGAGAGACCCAGAGGAACCCGGCGAGGCCTCTGCTTAAATCAGCGTGGAAATGTAGATTCCAAACCAATTGTCAAAAATAAATTAAAATATTAAACTAACCACATTTCTTTTTGTATTTGTAAACCCTGGGTTGTGCATAAGTTTCACGTAACCTTGTTGAGAAGGAGGCAGTTTGTTTTGTTTTGTTTATGTTTGCTTCCCTTAAACAAAGCCTATGACAAGAAAAGTCAGCAGAGCCTTAAAAATGCGAAGTGTGACTAGACACGGCAGTGGTGACTCTTTTATCTTATGGCATGTTAATCTAAATACAAGCTTCTACTCTCATGAAACTTGCTCATTTCTATTTCTTGTTTTCCATATCTTTGAGGTGTAAAAAAACAAAAAGTAAAAAAGTTCCTTGTTTTTTAATTAATAAGGAACTTTTTTGACATTATACCTCCAACTTTTTTCTGCCCTGACACAGATTTCTATTCCCCCTCGTTTACAATGTTTTCATCTCATTTAAACTCACCTGAAGATCACAAGTTGCAGACACACAGACCAGAGACTGTTGTTCATTGTCTCACGTACTTGCCAAGACTCATAGCCTTTCTGTTAAGTCTTTCCTCAATTGTGGAAAAAATCATATTTAATCAATTTTCATGGAATTCTTCTACAAATTAGTCTCACTCTACTAGGTCTCAGAGCTACAAGCATGAATGATGCCTACCCTCAAAGGGTTTTAACCTACTATATACAGATTGCAAAGTTAACTTCCTAGTTACACCGTAAGAAAGTATGAAAGGGGTAGGAGGAGGGGAGCTTCTGAACACTGTGAGGTTCGAGCACCTGTTTCTCAGTGACCTGCAGGAGTGTAGACAGGCATAGGGGAGAAATGTAAAGCATTGGGATACTAACAGGCAATCAATAAAAGTTGTTTCCTGGTCCAGCGGACACTCTTAATTAATTGGCAGTGTGGATTTACTTCTTTTTATGATGTTTCGCAAATAGATTTTTAATATTTTTATATCCCATATTTTAAGATTTTGCTGCTATGAGATGTCAGGTTTCACTTTTGTTATTACATCTTTTACTTTAGTGGCAAAGAAGTTAAGCACCGGCCTCAGACTTCCTAATTAAAAATCCCATCTTTGACATCTTGGACAACTTGCTAAACCTTTCTGCGCCTTTGTTTCTGTTTTTAGAAAATGAGAATAATAAGTTTGCGTTCTTTTTTTTTTTTTTGAGCAAAAAGACAGTTGTTTTTATTTTAATATTATCTTACTAATAGAGAAATTGCCACAATTCTGTTGTGACTATTGTATCAGCCAGGGTAAGTTTTTTTTGTTTGTTTGTTTTTTGTTTTTTTTAATATTATTATATTTTATTGTTAAATTTAATGGGGTGACATTGTTTGGTAACAGTCAGACAGTTTCCCAATGTACAACTCCACATTACATCACCCATGCATCGCATTATGTGCCCAGCTCCCAGAATCAGGTCACCCTCCAACACCATATATCTGGTGCCCACTCACGCCTCCCCACACAACTCTCCCTCCCCCCTCCTCCCTCCTCTCCAGGTAAACACCAAACCATTGAGTGTGTCCATAATGCTGGTGCCCTCTCCCACCTCCCCTCCCTCTCGCCCTCCCCACTCCTCCCTTTCCCTCAGGCAATCACCAAGTTATTGGGTGTGTCCATAGGTCTCTGTGTCTTTGTAACTTTCAGTTTTATATTCCACCTAGAAGGAGGTCATATTTTTCTGGATTCTTTCATTCTGACTTATTTTGCTTAATAAAATGGTCTCTAGGTCCATCCATGTTGCCAGAAATGACTGTATTTCATCATTTCTTATCGCTGAGTAGTATTCCATTGTGTAAATGTACCACATCTTCTTGATCCAGTCATCTATCGAAGGGCATTTTGGTTGTTTCCATGTTCTGGCCACTGTGAACAGTGCTGCGATGAACATGCGGGTACAAACATCTTTAAAGATTA
>PVKE010043824.1:0-13231 GCA_004027555.1 Craseonycteris thonglongyai | reverse complement strand
ATTGATAAATTATACTTTATTAAAATTAAAAACTCGGGGAAGCCGGGATGGCTCAGTGGGTTAAGCGCTCACTTTGCAGCGTTGGGGACCTGGGATCGAATCCCGGCGCCGGCCGTGCGGAACCATATGCTGAACTGGGAGCTCCCCCAGTTCAGTTCTCTCTCTGTCTCTGTCTCTGTATCTCTCTGTCAAAAATAAAAATAAATAAATAAAAATATTAAAAAAATAATAAAAAAAACCTAAAAACTCTTAAGCTGCAAAAGACTCTTCTAAAGGAATGAAAAATTAAACTCCACAACTAGAAGGAAGTATTCGCAAACCACATATTTGATAAAGGACTCTATAATGTAATATAGTCATATAAAGAACCTCAACTCAATACTAACAATAAAACAAATAACCCAACTAGAAAATGAGCAAAAGAAGAGACATTTTACCAAAGAGAATATATGGATGGCAAATAAGCACACACAATCTTGCTTAACATCGCTAGCCATTAAGGAAACGCAAATTAAGATCACAATGAGATATCACTATGCACATATGACCATAGCTATAATAAAAAATATTGACAATAACAAATGCTGGTGAGAATGCACAGTAACTAGACCTTCCATACATTGCTTGTAGAGATGTACAGACACTCTGAAAGGGAATGTGGCAGTTTTTAAAAATAACACATACATTTTCCATCTGACCCAGTAATCACATTCCTAAGCATTTATCTCAGAGAAATAGAAACTTATATCCACACAAAGTACCTACATGATTACACGTAACCTCTCTAATTATAATAACCAGGAACTGGAAGCAACAAAAGTGTCTTACATTAGGAGATTATTTAAATAAACTGTTATGCCCATACCATGGGACATTAACTATCAATTTCAAGGACATTACGCTGAATGAAAAAGCCCACCTCAAAAGGTATGATTCCATTTACATGACCTTCTCAAAATGACAAGATAATAGAGATGGAGAACAAATCAGTGTTTGTTAGGGGTTAGTAATGCTGGGAGGAAAAGGGGTTGACAGTGACAGTGGTTACATGAATCTACACATGTGATAAAAGACATAGACCTATAAATACACATTATAACAATGTCAATTTCCTTCATTTGATATTGTGCTATGTAATTACTTCAGATGTAACCATTGGGGAAAATCGAATTAAGGGTAAACGAAACCTCTCTGTTCTATTTTTATAACTTCCTATGAATCTGTAATTTTTTCAGAATATTTAAAAATGTTTGAATCAATTGACTAAGTATTAAATGATTAGAATTATTTAAAAAATACAGTAGAGATTTTTAAATTTTACTTTTAAATTACAGGTTAAGGTAGAAAATCAACCTAAAAGTTCAGCCAAAGCCATTAGTTAAAGATGCAGAGAATAGGAATAATTATAAGTCCATGAACTCAGTTTATAATGTCTTATCAGATAGTCCTTGCCAGAAGAATATTTATATATATATTCTCATTTAAATGACAATACATGTTTATAAGTTTCTCCCCATCATTTGAAAAATTTACGATATTTATGTACAAACTTAAAATCATCTAAGCATCTTTATTTTGTGCTTTGTAGTTATATAAGATGGAAATTATTTATATTAAATAATGGTACCTAACCATAGTTGAAGGGCCACTTAACTTTATACTGACAAAAAAGGTTGCTTTATTTTGGAAATAAATCCATAATCAAGGCTGAAATGAACCTTGTACATTTATAAGAATATATCTGCAGACACAAAATACTAGCCTAAATGTTATATTCATATCACCTTATCATAACTATATTTACTCATACATTTGTTACTTTGAATCTGGGTTCTGGAGTTATAGTCACTACCATATGGAGCAGGAGATAAGGGTCATCAGTGGGATTCATACTCCTGATTTTCAATGACAAGAGACATTTTTCTTGCTAGAGATAGCCTTCAGTAGTACAGGTTTTCAAGTGACACAGGTATCTGCCTCTATGATGACACCAAGAACCAACCTATTCACACTTCTAGATCAGGTAGCTCAGAAAGCATAAGTCTTTGCTTTAAAAAATATTCCATGCTTTTAAAAATTATCCTGAAATTCAAAAAACAATAATCAAACTATATTCTAATTCCACTCTTAAGTTCCTAAATTGAGACAAACAAAAACCTTTAATTAAATACAAAATATGGTAGTTTAAAGCAATATAAAAATAAGTATATTTTATCAAAAGGGAAACCAAAGTTTTTTTTTTCAAGTTATAGAAGTACACAAAGAAATGACAGAAACAATACAAATCTTTTCTATGAGGGAAATCACAGGTAAAAAAATTAATCCTCAGCCGTGAAAATTAGATTTCTGTTCTCATACCTATTAAGTAGGGACTATTTTCTATGGTATTATTTTGAGCTTCACAATTAACAGTGAAAGTATAGTTTGAGTTTATGATCCAAAACTTTGTCTGTTATAGTCAGCTGTAGAAGGAAATGCAGATTTTCCCATATGAAATGGAAACAGACATCATCTCATTTTGGGCTCTTAACCTGACTTTAAATGATGTGAAATCTGTCATTCTTGCTTTTTTCTGTTTTAATCCTAGGAATTTGCCAAAGTACTAATTCCTTTGTATTTGTGTCTCCACCATTGTTTACACAGACTAAGTGGGTGCTAATTATTGTAATAATATAATATGTTTCAGAAAAGTAATCAGTACCCATGGGATTGAGTTCAGGCTGGAAGCTTCTCAGCCCAAGTCAGAGGTATTAAAAGACAGGAGCTGAAAGGCCTGGTTTAAGAAAGGATGTTGTCAAACAAATAAACTGTGCTATAGTGGAAGCTTGCAGAATTCTGGGCTGTGGCAAAATGTTTTACATTCATTAGTTTTGAACTGGTGAAATCATAAACAGGAACTTACACATTCACTTTTTAACAACTTTCCTTTTACACCACATATACTAGAATATGCTAAAGTTTACTGAATTATACGAGTATATGCAAAAAATATTGCTAAATAGTAAATAGTGAGGGAGAAAGTTGGAGCTCAGCCACCATCTTCCCTTGTTTTAGCCTCAGAAATCCCAAGAATTGACATTTGGGGAGATAAGTTTTAAAGTATTTAGATCATAATTTGAAGGTAACTTGTTTTCTTTGTTTAGGTCACACAGTTGGGCAAAGAAGAATGAACCCTTTTATTCCCATGCCTCTTCTCAGGCTCTTATGCACCACAAATCCTAGTTCTGTCTGTTTTGAAAGACAGAATAGAAATGGAAAGTTTTCTATTTTTCAATAGAAAAATGTGGAAGTGAACTTTTTAAACTTAAATTGTGCAGAGCAGTCCTTTCATTTTATTTCATCTCATCTCTAACAATACCTGTACATTTTTGAAATAAGGGTACACTGAAATTTTCCTTGATCACTTAAAAGATTTATTTTGATTGTTTTTGACAGAAAGAAAGAGAGAGAGAGAGATACAGGGACAAAGATAGAGAGACGGAGGAGGGCCCAGAACAGTCTCCATAGTTGCACATCATCGGTTTTTCCACATAGTTTCATTCCACGGGTGAGCATGGGGCTGCACAGGGCAGGAACTGGACCGGGGTCTCACCTGTGAAAACTGAACTGGGAGCACTCTCCAGTTCAGTATATGGGTCCACATGGGCCAGGATCCCTCCTTGCTCATTTTATTTGAGCATTTGTTTGTAAAAGCTCCCTAACACCACTTATGATTCAATTAACATTGTTATGACAGATATTTTATATCTTATTTCATTCAAATAATGAAAATGACTGTAAATGCTGGTAGAAAGACTTGTTTTTGCATTTTGTAAGCAATTATTGGGGGCTTACTGTGCTTACAGGTTTGCTAGCTGCTGGGAATACATGATTGAAAGATGCAGTGTCTAAAAAATTTACAGGCAGTGCTGGGTGACAACAACAGTAAAGACAACAACAATTTCACTACAATGTGAAAAATATTTTCTTACTTGGTGAATAATTTCTGAAATATAAATAGAAAAGAGCATATAAAAGATACCTCACCTAGGTCACCTTCATTAAAATCAGATGACTTCCCTGTAGGCTTGAGTGAAGAAATGAATACCTTCTCAAATTCTCAATTTTACCAATTTTTGGCAGTTTTTCAGTCTAGGCTCTTATTTGTCATATCCCACTGGTTTGCCCCTTCAATCTCCTTTAATACTATGAGGCTTCTGCCTCAGCTGCCCTGCCTGGGTTAATTGCCATTATGCCATTTTCCATTATGACAAAACAATTTTGGGCCTAGCCCTACCCAGGATGAGAATGGTACCCTGAATTTTGGAAGATTCCTCTTGCTTTCTCTTTGACTGCTTCATCCTAAATTGTGGAATAGTTCCTTTCCCGTAATTCCTTATGACAGAGATTATTTGTCCAGTGTTGACCACAGTGAAATATATATATATATATATATATATGTATATATATATATATATATATATATAATAGAAAATAACTTATAATTATTATAGGGTTATAGCCCTGTACTACAGAGTTGTTACCAGTCTCCACTTCTGTTAAATCGAGGCTGCTCCACCAATGGCAGAACTCCCCCATATCCAAAATGCTTAGAGAAAAATCAAAGATTTTCACACTTCTCACCCTAAGATATACCTCTGGAGACGCATTTTCTTTCCCAGGGTTGACATCTTTCCAGTGTGACTGTCTGTGGGAATACTCACTGAGGTAAAATTCTACTCCTCTCCATAAAATAATCCAAGCAAAACAATTCCACAGTGGTGGGAGATCAGTACATTTTCTGAATTTTGAATGGTATAATGTTAAATAATATCTGTGTTGAATAGTGCAGTTCAGGATGGGATACATCAAATTCATTGTATTTCCTTTTTGGTCTCTTCCCAGCAAATTAGAAAAATACATCTAAATTTAGGGCCTAATCTCACTAAGATTCTTCTTGTTTCCTGTGTGTAGAAATGAAACCAACAACATAATAATTCACTAAGGAGCACTTTGACGATTCTTAAGGATCCCTTTAACAAACTTACTATCCCCCCCAAAAAATGACGACTGTCATACCAGCTTACCATCTTAACTAGACTGGGTATAATAGATAGGATATATACTTCATGATTATATAAGAACAGTAACTGGATAGGCACATGTGTAATTATTCATCCATTCATACATACATATTGTACAACTGTGCCTAGAATCTGGAATCTGTGCCTGTGATCTGGAAGACAGAGGGCAAACAAAATGAAGTATCTACCTAAAACACCTTCTAGTGGAGAAGACAGATACACAAAAAGGCAAGTAAGAGAAAGGATATTTTAACTGGGATTAATATATTCTATAAAGAAAAGTAACACACACAAAGAAAGCTTAACACATTTTAAGATCTAGTGGTTAGAAGGCTTTTCTGGAGGGGGTCCAAGTGGAGACCAGACTAAAGTTATTAATATGTAAATATTTAGGGAAAGAGCATAACACGCTGAGGGATAGAGAGAACACAGATCCTAGATAATAATGTGCTTGATGTGCCCAAGGAGCAGCAAGAAGCCCAGTATAGCTGAATGAAAATGGAGGGTAGGACATAAAGGATAAAATTAGCTAAGGAACATGTAGGCCATGAAAAGGATTTTAATTTTATTCTCTTTCATGTGACAAGTTAGAATTAGGTACCACTACAAGATGAAACATATTTGAAATCATTTAAGAAAGATAGAAAATTAATTCTCTTGCCTATAAAGACATCAAGATATAGGTATCCTGTTCAACTTCAAAAAGTTATCAGGAACATAGCTCCTTCTATCTTGCTGCTCAGTCATCCTCAGAAGATGGCTTTAGCCTCAGGGACTGAAATGGCTGGATGAGCTGCAGCCATCAATTCTGCATTTCAGTCATCAGAAAGTACAAAAGAGAAGTCAGGATGGGTCATTGGGTTAAACCCTCACTTTGCAGCCCCGGGGACTGAGGATTAAATCCTGGCACAGGCCTGCGCTGACCCATATGCTGAACTGGGGTGTGCTTCTCATGCAGGTGGCCCTCAGTTCAGTTCTCGACCCCCCGGTTTTGGCCCCTGGCTCTAGGCACTGAGGGGGCATGCCTCTCAGGTGGGAGGCCCCCAGACTGGTTCCTGCCCTGCACAGCGCCTGCCCACCGGTGTGGAACAAAATCATGTTGAAAATGGATGTACAACTATGAAGACTGCTCTGGGCCCTCCCCCTTCTCTCTCTCTCTCTCTCTGTCTCTATCTTTCTCTGTCAAAAACAATAAAATAAATCTTTTTTTAAAAAAAGTATAAAAGTTAGGGAAGCCGGGATGGCTCAGTGGGTTAAGTGCTCACTTTGCAGCACCTGGGACCGAGGATCGAATCCTGGCCCTGGCCTGTGCAGACCCATATGCTGAACTGGGGAGTGCCCCCAGTTCAGTTCTCCCTCTGTCTCTGTATCTCTCTCTCTCTCTCTCTCTCTCTCTCTCTGTCAAAAACAATAATAAAAAAAAAAGTACAAAAGAGCAAAAAAATGCTTCTATTTATAAAATTATAGTCCCAAAAGTATTCACGACATTCATACTTAACTTTCCATTGAATAGAATTTAGTATAATGACCACACCTACCTTTGAGAGAAAGTAGAAATGGTACTTATTGTTCTAGGCATTTGTAAAGATATCAGTAGTTATATTCTCTAAGAAGAATAGTATTGGTGAAAAGGAGTAGGCTATGACATAAGAAGTCATTGGATGGTGTGTAGTGCAAAAGCATGACAAGATGTGATTTACAGTCTGAAAGGATCACTTTGACTGGTACGTGGAAAATGCAAGATGTAAGAGTTGAAGTAGGGAGGCCAGATAAAATATTACAGTAGTAATCTAAATTCTCGTAGGTCACCTTAGCAATGGCTTAATAAATTTATATAGTTATAGGATTTACCTTAGAACTAACATTAGTAATACCAGTTGCTGGCATTATTTCTCCAAGTATATTTTTCCTTGATTATTCTCTTAGTATTTGATTCAAAAATAAAAACAAAAGAGTCAATTGACAATATAGAAGCCTTCTTTCTGTACCCCCATTCCAGTGAGCTGCATATCAAGTTTCACTGAGAGAAAATTCTACCTCCATATTAAATATATACACCTGTGCAAAATTTATGACAAAACAAATTAATATGTTTAGTGCTATTAGTACCCTTTATATGAAATCAATGTTATTCACTGCAGAGCATAATATCAAGACAAAACATTTGCTCATTCTCTGACCAGTCCAGACAGAATACATTTTGAAATATAATTTCCCCTTAAAACAAATCTCTTTCCAGTGAGAACCCAGACTATAGTTGAAAGGAAAAGGAAGGAAAGAAGGAAAGGAGGGAGAGAGGAAGGGCGGGAGGGAGGGGGAAGGAAGAGGGGGAGGGAAGAAGGAAGGAAGGAAGAAAGAAAGGAAGGGAGGGAGGGAGGGAAGAAGGGAGGGAGGAAAAGTGTCTTATTTTTATGAAGGGCTATGGTTGAAGGCAGTGAGAAAGATAATCTGGTAAAGCTACTTATAGTTTTGACTTTCCCTGTAATTTTCCATATTATTTATCCCTACAGAATGTTTTTGATGATTTATGAAGGTTTTTACTAAAGAGAGAAAAATTATTCTTTGTTTCTGAATAGACATATCTTTCAACTTGGCTATGAAAATACAACTTGTGTTACGCATCTTTGAGAATGAGGTAGAGGGAGAGAAAAATATAAGAAAAAAGAGAAGCCAGGAAACAAGTCATTATTTTTCCATTAGCTAAAGAGCACTAAATTTGATTTTCTAAATGATTTCATATGTTTAGTATCTTGATATCAAGGCCAACTGTCTGCAGTGGTCTGATTTGAGTAGCACTAGAAATACTCCACCAATTATAAATATTTTCTCCATTCCTTCAGTGAAATCATTTATTTGAGAAAGCACCACTTAGAAAGTCAGGAACACACAAAGAAGAAAACACCAAAAGTCAATTTTATAAAGGGCAGTCTGATGGATGGTTTCATGCCTGACTATGTCTAGATGAAGAAGACTATTCTTTCAGTATTTTTATACTTCATTTTATTATGGTTTTTAACAGAATTATTTTAGGAAGTTCTTCAATAAATAAAATATGCCAAATCAGCAACAAACCTACACTATCAAGTTGAATCTATAAGGGCACTGTACATTTATTTTACCCAGGCTAGACCAATTTCTACAATTTAAGAAACCCAATGAAGTACCGTACAATATTCCCCCTTAGCCACAGTTTCACTTTCGATGGTTTCAGCTACCTGTAGTCAATTACAGTCAGAAAATCTTAAATCAAAAATTTCAGAAATAAATAATTCATAAATTTCAAATTGCACATAATTCTGAGTAGTGTGATGAAATCTTGCATCGTTCAGCTGTGTCCTGCCGCGGGGGGAGGGGTGTGTGTGTGTGAATCATCCCTTTGTTAGCTTATTCATGTTGTATAAGCTCCCTACCCCTTACTCACTTAGTAGCCCTCTTAGCTATCAGATCTGTCCCAATGTGACAGTGCTTCTGTTTAAGTAATCCCTATTTTACTTAACAGTAGCCCAAAGCACAAGAGTAGAGATAATAGCAATCCAAATATGCCAAAGAGAACCCATAAAGTGCTTCCTCTACATGAAAAGATATCTATGATAGGAAATATAATACATAAGGGACCCCCTCAAAGAATACAATTTATTTATAAAAAAAATTGTGTATTTATTCTTATATGTTAAAGCTTCAGTCACCTTCAAAGTACTCTCTGATGCAATACACCTATCAAGACGCTTTTTCCACTGTCCAAAACTGAGTTTTTAACTTGTCAATTTCTTTCTTTTTCCTTTTATTGTTATTATTTTTATTGTTAAATTTATTAGGGTGACATTGGTTAGTAAAAATTACATAGGTTCCAGGTGTACAATTCTACAGTAGTTCGTCTATGTGTTACAATATGTGTTCACCACCCAGAGTCAGCTTTCTATCCAGCACTGTATTTTTAGCTCCTCCTCTCTCCTCTCCTACCCCTGGCCCCCTTACCCTCAGGTAACCACTGAACCATTGACCACGTCCATGAGGTTGTTTCTTTGTTGCTTTCAGTTTTATATTCCACATATGAGTGAAGTCATGTGGTTCCTAGCTTTTTCTGTCTGGCTTATTTTGCTTAACACGTTGATCTCGAGGTCCATCCATGTTGTTGCAAATGGCAGTATTTCATCTTTTCTTATAGTTGAGTTACATTTCATCATATATATGTACAGCTTTTTTTTTTATCCAGTCATCTATCAAGGGACACTTTCGCTTGTTTCCACGACTTGGCCACCGGGAATAGTCCTGTGATGAACATTGCACTATATATGTTTTTACAGACTAAGGTTTTCAATATTTGGGGGTAGATACCAAGAAGGGTATTACGGCTCATATGGTAGCTCCATTCACAATTTTCTGAAGAATCTCTATACTGTCTACCGTAGGTTTGTAGCAATTTGCATTTCCACCAGCAATGTATAAGTGTTCCTTTTTCTCCACAGCCTCTCCAGCACTTGCTGTTCCTTGTCTTATTAATTGTAGCCATTCTAGCAGTTGTGAGGTGGTATTTCATTGTCGTTTTGATTTGCATTTTTCTAATAACTATTGAAGTTGAACATCTTTTCATCTGTCCGTTGGTCACTTGTATGTCTTTGTGGGTAGAGTATCTGTTTAGGTTTTCTGCCTATTTTTCAATTGGGTTGCTTGTTTTTTTGTTATTATTGAGTTGTACAAGTTCTTTATATATTTTAGATATTAGCCCCTTATCAGAGGCATTGCTTGCAAATATTTTCTCCCAATTTGTTGGTTAACTCTTTGTTTTGTTGATGGTGTCCTTTGCTGTGCACAAGCTTTTTAGTTTGATAAAAGTCCCATTCATTTATTTTTACTTTTACTTCTGTTGGCTTTGAAGTCAGATTCATAAAGTCCTCCCTGAACCCATGGTCTATAAGTTTACTACTGATGTTTTCTTCTATACAATTTATTGTTTTGAGTCTTATGTGGAGGACTTTAATCCATTCTGAGTTAATTTTGGTGTATGGTGACAGATTGCATGAACTCATCGATTTTGATGCCTTTTAGTGCTACTGTCATTTTTTATTCCACCTCTTCCACACTGGCAAAACACTTTCCTTTAAGGACTTTTGTCTTCCTGGGAAACAAACACACAAACAAGGCACTTGGGGCAAGATTTGGTGAATAGGGAGAGTGGGGCACAGAGGTCATGCTGTTTTTGGTCAAAAACTGCTCAACACTCAGTGCGGTGTGGGCAGGTGCATTGTCATGATGGAAGAATCAGTCATCTGTTTGCCACAACGCTGGACAGTTCTTCCTCAAATAATAAGGACACCTTCTCAAAATTTCTATATAAAAACTTTGGTTGATTATTCAACCTGTAGGAACAAAGTCCAAGTGTACAATCCTTCTCACATCAAAGAAATAGATCATTGTTTTCTGGTTTGGGAGAAGGGGGGGGGTCCCATCTTATACATAGGGTTTGGTATTATCTGTGGTTTCAGGCATCTGCCAAGGGTCTTGTAATGTACCCCCATGGATAAGGGGGAAACTATTGTAATTGCTTCAGAGTTCTTGATAGCCTTTATGATTATCAGTGAATTTGATCTTTCCATGATATTATTTCCTTCATATTCTGCTGTAGGTGTTTTGTTAGAATCCAAAGAACACCCTGTTCATGATAGAGGAGGTCAACCCTAATACTTATGAATGAGAAAATACCCAAGTGTCTTTTTATAGAAGGCTGGCTACTTTTTAAAATTTGGAATTGGCATTCAAGCTTCTAATTATGTCTCATGTTGTAGTTAATCAAGGAGAAAAAAATATTTATATTAGAAAAAAAAATGCAGCCTTTTAATAATTTAAAACTTTCCAACATACAGAAACTATCTAATTGTTACCAATCAATGTCACCCCAATAAATTTAACAATAAAAAATATATATATATATATGGCGATTGAAAGAGAGCTGATTCCGGGTGGTGAGCACATAATGCAATGTTCATATAGATAATGTAATGTAGAATTGTACACCTGGAAGCAATGTAATTGTTATCAACCAATGTCACCCCAAGGAATTGAACAATAAAAAAATAAATAAATAAAATGACTATTTTTATTTTGAAAAAAAATAAAAATAATAAAACTTTTTACAGCTTTAAAACATTTTTTGAAAGAATATGTAATGTTGCAGAAACTAAAACTTGATAATTATAACATATACCAAGGAAAAGGTTATCATATGTTATCAAAATGCTAAGTGGGAATTTAATTTTAATGAATCATTGATGATTGATTTTGTTGAATTTATTTCTTTCATAGCAATTATCTTTTGAAAAAGAGAAAAAATATTATCTCGCTTATATGTTTTTTTGGTTATCCCACTAAGAGGTACCAATCTCAAGAATGGGAAATGACTGCTGGTTTGATTTCTTTCCATATAATCATAGATTATTTAATTACCACTAAAAGGAAAGATAGAAACTCAATGGAAAAATATTTTGAACTAGTGAATATTCAATGAAGGGAGTTTTTCAAGGAGGAGAGAACACAAGCAAAGGTACAGACATGACAAATACAAGGCAAAATAAGGTAATGCTGAATATTGTAGAACTAATTATTAATATGGAGAATAGAAGTGGGAGGCTGGGAGTTAAGTGTTGTTTAATAAATATATAAAATAAATTGGAGCCATAGTGTGAAGTAAATGAGGTAGAAAGTTAAAAATTTATATCTAATTAATAACTCAAAATTTAATTGTTTTCAAAAATAAAACCACTACAAAACATTTAAAGAAATTGAAGAAAACACCAATATTACAAGGGTGAAATAAACATCAAGAGAGAATAAATTAAAAACATGTGTAACTATAGACACTTCCTACAAATAAATGCAAAAACCTAGTGGATATTGTGTCTAGAAGACGTAGCAAGTTCTGTAAAAGAAATAAAAACATCTGAAAATACTCTACAAAAAAAGCAGCAATGTCAGATATTTTCACAGGAAAATTTTATAAAACCTTCATAAACAAGATGGTCCCAATGCTATATAAATTGTTCCAGAGCATAGCAAGTAGAGGAAAATGTCTTAATTCTTTTTTTAGATGGAAGTATAACAATGATACCTAAATCTGATTAAATCATTACAATAAAAGAAAATTACAGAGCAATGCCAGTTATAAATATTATTGCAAAGATATTAAATAAAGATTAGTGACCAGGCTATAACTTTATAAAATATTATATATGGTAACATTAATAAAATAATACATTATATACAAATGAAATTTATTCCAGAAATTCAAAGTGGGTTCAATATTCAAAATCTATTAACATAAAACACCTAGCAATCCTACTTCTAGGAATTAACTCTGAAGATACAATTGCAAAAATAGAAAAATTTACATACCTAAATTTATGAATTGAAATGTTTATAATTAGGAAATATTAGGAACAATCTAAATTACCCTAACATGGGTAATTAGTTAAATAAATTACTTTTGGTATATTCTCATAGAGCAAGTAAGTATATTGATAGTAATCAGATTCAGCTATCTGTGTTGAAGAGAGGCATTGTAGAAAATACTGTACCATGTCCTCAATTCCCTTTTAGGACTGAAGACATTTTTCTTATGGATGCTGGCTGATGAGAAGTCATGGGAATTACTCTTGGCTAAAAAGAGCTGCAGCCCATTACAGAGTATATGACTTCAAAATACAGCATACTTGTACATTCTTTTTGTTGTTCTTTTATAAAAAAAAAGGCAGGGGGAACCACATGATACAGTGTTTTGCACCTTGAATTTTAAACTTGAGCAGCTACTTCAAAGAGCTTTCATTATCAGAGCCCATTTTATGTCTTTGGAAGCTTTTTTTTTGTAATTATCTTAAAACTTATTTAACCAGTCTCCTGTAGATGAAACAGGTGTTTTCATATTTGATATTTTGTCAGGATAGTTTATTTATTTATTAGTGCATTTACAAAAATGCTGAAATAAAATCCCTAGACCTATATTTGGATGCAACTTGTGTATCTATCTATAAAATCAAATTTTGACAGCAGGATTTTTGGGTAAAACTTTAAAATATAACTAAATCATCTTCTATAAAAGTTGAATTATTATAGATACAACACTGAATGAGGTGCTTTTTCTCCATACTAGTAGTAGCAACAAAAATCCTCTTATTTGA
>PVKE010043823.1:0-13230 GCA_004027555.1 Craseonycteris thonglongyai | reverse complement strand
TCTGGTCGGGCTGCTTTTTCAGTGCCTCTGTGAGCCTGCCTGCCTGCCGGCACCTCAGCAGTAGTGGGGGCCGAGCGAGCAGCTCGGGGCTTTTCTTCCCCTCTGGTCGGGCTGCTTTTTCACTGTCTCTGTGGGCCTGCCTGCCGGCTGTGGGCCTGCCTGCCCGGACGCCGCTTAGCTGTGGTGCAGGCAGGTGGGGTAATAATAATAATAATGATAATGATAATGACAGAATCCAAACATTTGGAGGGTTATAGTACTACTTCTGAAATGCCACTACTACCTGGACTTCGGCAATTTACTATGGTGGCCTTTGCTGGCTGATGGAATCTTGGTTTAATTTTTTCTTGGAGTGGGTCCAATGGGGCCCCAGATTTATTTCATGGTTATTTTTCTTCTTTTTCAGATTATAGTGGGAATCTACATGCTTAATAATTGGCAAGACCTCCACCGTTTCTTATATATTGGAACCAAATGGAATCCCAATATCTGTTTCCACATAATAAAATAATGTTTGGTCTTACCTTTACCTTCACTGATTTGTATATGAGCTATGGAAACTCTCTTGTTCCCTGTCATAATCAGTTTAGAGTGTGCTTAAATTTTCTTGATAGCCTTCCAGATAGCTTTCTGGTTCTTTTTACTGTAGACATTTTGCTTTATGGATTTGGTGAAAAGACAGTAGCATGTGGCCGATGTTGGGAATGCAATATTTTATCTGGGTAAAAGACAAGAGCAGATGCTCATGGGGGGATGGGAGAATGGGGTACTCTCACCTGGATATCTTTGATTTGCCTATCTAAAGGTAGGTATTCTGCCACATGCTCTAGGAAGCTAAATTACATAGACTACCTCAATGACCTATGAGGACATCAACATCAGATTGTGTATAGCCATGAGGAAGTCATCAGCAAGAGATTCAAGTGCTGGAGGAGTGTGAGCTTTGGATATGCACTCTGACCAACTCCTTGAAGTCATGATTGTATTTGTTAGCTACGTTGGGCTGGTTTTTATTCTCTGCGGATATGGACAACTGAGCCCTTACCTTGATCCTTCAGGATTAAAAAAATGAATGGTTTCTTATGGTTATTAGTCTGTGTATAATATATTATTCTTTTCATATTCTTAAATACTACCCAAATTTCTGTAATATGTAAGTTTATAACCTTCTTTAATTATACCATCTGAATGCTTGGTGTCTCAGAGGGAATATATCTAGTAGCCTATGTCTAAATTTACTCTGTCATAACTTGCTCAGGATGCCACAACTCCTTAACAGCTTGCTGCTAAGACTGAGCCTTACTTCTGTAATTTCCCCTCCCACTTGTAGTGTTTTGTGACCTCATCAGAATATAGCATCAAATGTATTTGTTCTTGAAATTAGATATACTCTTTCTATTAAACTATTTTTTTCTGTGTAGAGAGATATTTTATTATTGAACTATAATTATACAAATCTCAATTGTATTAAATACATTTAGAAAAACAGTTTTGACTAGCAAGACAAATGAAGCATAATACTGTATGATACCAACTTTCAAATTTCATATTTTTGTGTAGATACTGAAACTTTCCTATTTTAATTATTAATTTTTATAAATATTTCATACTAATGTGAACATTTATATGAATAGACTTCCCATAGAACCAAAAAGCAGAAAGCTATTTCAACGGACACACTCAGATTATATTAATTTAAGTGGTTAGTTATTAGTGTTTATTATAACTGTTAACCCAGAAGAGAAATTTACTAGCTATTTACTGGGCATACTCATTTCTTTGATAGTGCCTGCACAGAGTTTTGAAGAGTAGTACAAATAGATATAATACTAATTACATGCTTTCTTTTTTACTTTTATCATTTTTGATATAAATACTATATTTTTGAACCCGTAAGCTTTGTCTTCCCAGTCATTTGCTTGGAGAATTCACTGTTCAATCTGTTGTTGGATCATCTCCTTTTCTCCCTCTTCCACTCTGAGTTTATGCTGCAGGAACACTAAACAATTTGTTTACTTCTGAGTGCATCAATCTGTTCATATCTCCCTGACTTTGCCAAATTTCTTCAACCTTTGAAAGACTTTCTATTACTATCTCTCAAGTTAAATATTTTCTATATTTAAAATCTTTTTTTTATACCTACCTGCCTACCTCTGTCAGAATTAATCATTTCCTGTTTTGCTACTTGTGTACTCAGTGAATACATCTTATATTTCATTGACAGTATGAAATTATTCAGAAAATAGATTCTGTACCTGGTTAGCACACCATTGTTAAGTAAGCACATCACAGGGGAAAAGATAAAAATGCAGATGTTTATTATATTTTAAAAATGTGAGGTACCACATTTTATGAATTCTTTTGCACATTTGGTAACATTTTAGCATATCTAACAGAATATATGTTATAATTTCATTGGTATAACATTTTCTTTGTGGTATATGAGTTAATGATATCTATTGTAATTGATGGAAGAGTTAGAATACTATGAATAATCTTAGAAATATATTTTGATTTTATTACCTTTATTTTATAGATTTCTCTCTCTCTCTCTCTCTCAGAATGATTTCCCCCCCTAATTTTGTGGTAGTGTATACAAAAAAATATCTCATTTTACATTAATCTGCTCAATAGTGCAATATAGTATGTTATTTATTTATTTTTGCTTTATTTTAAAGTGCTTATAGAGCAAAATCAATCAATATGGATGGCCAAAAGAAATTGAAATTTTTAAATATAACTTATACAATCATGTAAAGTAAATTTAAAACATAAATTGTTTTGTATGAGAAGAATTGACATATGTGTTCATAGAGAGATCTGAGGCTTATGGTTAAGAGAGGAAAATTAATATTAATTCAATATATAATAACAATTCCTAGTAGAGCTTCTAAAAGTATTAACCTGGTATATTATAAGACAATATAATAGACTTCTCTATGACCAGAAGTCTCTAAATAGATTTATTTATTTAAAAAAATTTTTTTAAAGATTTATTTTTATTGGTTTTTGACAGAGAGGGAGCGAGACAGAGAGAAGGGGGAGAGCCCAGAGAAGTCTCCATAGTTGACAGCATTAGTTTTCCATACAATTTTACTCCATAGGTGGGTGCGGGGCTGCACAGGACAGGAACTGGGCCAGGAGCCTCCCGCATAGGCCTCGGCAGGAACTGAACTAAGGGCACATCCCAGTTCAGCATATGGGTTCACGTGGGCCAGAGCCGGGATTCGATTCCTTGTTTCCAGGTCTACAAAGCAAGCACTCAACCTGCTGAGCCATCCCAGCTTCCCCTCCAAATAGATTTATTGACTACTACTTGTAAAGGAGTTTTTTAAATACTATAGCAACCAGTTGAAGGACAAAGATGTTGAACACATGACTTTTCTTATATAATCCAGTTTTAAAGTTTTGCCTTTTAAAATCCTGTCAAAATAATTTTGGTTTAATTTCAGCCACAGCCGCCTTTTGGCTTACAATGGGATTATGTCCCAATAAATCCATCATAAGTTGAGAATGTCATAAGTCAAAATGAGTTTAATACATCTAATGTACCAAAATTATAGCTTAGCCTAGCCACCTTAATCATATTCAGAATACTTGCATTAGACTGAAATTGGCAAAAATAATTTCTCTGTGGCTGTTTAGCATGAAGAATGTATCATACTGCATATCACTAGCCCATGAAAAAATCAAAAGTCAAAATTTGAAGTACAGTTTCCACTGAATGCTTATCACTTTGCATCACCATGAAGTCAAAAAATCTTAAGTCAAACCATTGTTAAATCAGGCATTGTCTGTATAAAGAAATATGTAATTTAAAAATAAACCAAGTAAATAAAAAGGAAAATGTGGCACTGCAAGAATTATGAATGAAAACAGGTCACAGATTATCTTCCTAAAGTTGAAATAAAAATACATTATATATTAAAATGCTAATAAATATAGTCTTACTTCTTAATGAAAGAAACACAGACTAGTGCTACAATCTCTGAAATCTAGGGGAAAAGAGAGAATTCTAGAAATCTTCACCTACACTTCCTCTGGGAAAATACAAGTAAGTGCAAACAAATGTATAAACAATACAACAACAACAATAAGCTGTGTTTTTGTCTATTAAATGCTACTACCATAGCTTCCACTTAACATCATCTTTAAAATAATAATTTGGAGCAAAGAAATCAGATTTTAAATGAAATGACAAGAAAATAAAAGAAAATGTACCCATATTTCATATAAAGGCTGTGAAAATCCAGATAGGCCTTTCTTTAAAATGTAAGTATTTTGAAAGAAATAATATTTAAAATTATAAAAAACAGAAAAAATACAAAAAAGTAATGTAGGTATATGTGTTTTCTATGAAAAGAATATACCAAAATCACAGAAGAAATTAACTTTACAAATATATAGCTCACTTAGAAACTACGTAGATGAAAAATAAATGGAAAACAACTTATATATAAGATGATGAAAAAAATTAAATAGAGAAAAAGATACAACCCAAAGTTAAAGCAACATACGGAATATTAAAAAAAAAATAACTTTACAAAATTAATTAAAAAAACCCACAATATCTAGAGAAAAGAATTGACACTTTGGGATAAGTATACTACATGGTGAAGTCACTTAAAAAAACAAAAGAATGCAGGAGCACATTGAATGTTAGGAAGGAAAGCACTAAAATATAAGAAAAGCACAAAACAGGGTTTTCAAAACAGTAATGTTCTGTATAAAGAGCACAATCATAAAATAGTGTTCAAATTTAGAGATACAATATTCTAGATTCTTTCTCTTCCCTGATTGCTCTGTATAGAATGGCTATTATCAACAAGACAGGGATCAAGTGCTGGAGAGGCTGTGGAGAAAAAGGAACCTTTGTGTGCTGCTGGTGGTAATGCAAATTGGTACAACCACTATGGAAGACAGTATGGATATTCTTCAGAAAATTGAGACTAGAGCCACTATATGACCTGGCAATCCCTCTTCTGGGTATCTACCCCCCAAACTTAAAAACAGTCCATAAAAACATGTACCCTCAACGTTCACTGAAGCACTGTTCATGGTGGCTGAATCATGGAAAGTTGTTGCCATGTGTCCTTTGATAGATGACTGGATAAAAAAGCGGTGGTATTTATATACAATGGAATATTACTCAGCTCTAAGAAAAGATAAGATTCTGACATTTGCAACAACATGGACAGCATTTGAGATCATCACGCTAAGTGAAATAAGTCAGACAAAAAAAAAAAAAGAGCCATATGACTTCACTCCTATGTGGAATATAAAACTGAAAGTAAGAAAGAAACAGAAACTGACTGACACAGTTAATAATTTAGTGGTTACCTGAGGGTAAGGGGAAGAGAAGAGGGAGAGGGAGCTAAATATACAGTGATAGAGTGGTTTACCTGGAACCTATGTAATTCTTACTAACAAATGTTACCCCAATAAATTTAAGAATAAAAGAAATAAAATATTGCAGGGGTGAAGAGCCAAATGAAACTGTACAATAAACTTGTCCAAGCCTCTTATTTTGGGATACCATTCTCATTGCTATTAAATGTGTATTGTTTATCTTTCAGCATTTCAACATGTTTTCTATGTGTAAGTCCTATTTTCCTTAATTAGACTTAAACTCATTGAAGATGAAATGGAATTCCCCATTGGAAATCTCACAGAGTGTAAGATAATATTAGACCCATAATAGGCAATCATTGAACAGCTGTAGAATTGAAATATAGCAGACATATATTGATAATTCAAATATATTTCTTCATCTTGTTCTTCCTCAAATAAAACTTGGTAATCTGTTAAAAAGCCATAAGCATTTCCTGGAATTTTCATTTCAGGTAGAAGAATGCCAACTGGCTTTTTTGGTGATACTTCCCTCAAATTAGCCTTTCCCAGGAGTTCATGGTGCACTCCTTTTTTTTTTTTAACGAAGATATAATTAATATATCACAGTTCATCCTTTTGGGGTGCAAATTTAGTGGTTCTTACTATAATATATCTATAATGTTTCAGAACCATCACCATAATTAACTGTAAAAGTTCTTTCTGTTTTTTTTTTATTACCATAACAAAATCAAACCTTGTAACCATTAGCAGTTATTTCCCATTCCTCCCACTTTCCCAGGCCGTCAGAATCATCACTCTACTCGCTGTTTTATAAATTTGTCACATCTGACTATTTTAAATAAGTGGAATCATACAACAAATGACTTCTGCTATCTGGCTTCTTTTTCTTGACATAATGTTTTCAAGGTTTATCCATTTTGTAACATGTAATCCTTCATTACTTTTTAATGACTGAAAACATTCCATTATACAGGTATGAGATGCTTAATTTTTATTCTATTTCAGACATTGTTCAAAGCACTTTACTTAATCCAGAAGAGCATTACAAACTGCTTGAGGTGTCTCTTCACACTGAAAAAGGTGACACAATTTGTGAAGAGTTTGGAAGTGAAATAACAATGAGGACATAGAAAACCAAGAAAACAAATAAATGAGGAAATTATTAAATTAGAGAAAAATATTGCACATATAAAAAATGACTCATAGTATGACACATGGCTTGGGTTTAAATTGGCATTTTCTTAACCATGATCTGTGTGGTCACGGTGAGGGTGATGAAAAATGAGAATAACTTTGTTTCCATTGTGACAAATAAAATGAAAATACTATAACTAAAAAAAAAATCAAGAAGTAATATATTAATACTATGTGCTTTAGATATAGGGAGGCAAATATTAATACTCAAATAGTCAAATTTGTTGATGGTATTGTTCACATCATTATTTACTGTGTATATTACTATGGCTAAATTTTCTGGGAGGAAGGGCAAGATGAAGAAAAACGTTTGAATTCTCAGTATTTTTTTATGTATACTTTCAGTGCTCAATGGTATGACTTATGATAATAAATTAACCTTACATCCCTAACTACTAAATGAGCAGACTCAATCTTTCATGTTTTTGATAGATGAAAAATCTAGGTGATGCTACTTAATTATGAGACTCTCATAAGATTTATTGTCAGTTTTCAATTACATCAATGTTCTAAATTAATACATCATAATCCCAGGATACTTTGTTAAATAATGCTGACCTTCTGAAGTTAAAAAACATTTATTTCTGAGAAAGCCAGTATGGTTTAATCAAATTAAACACTAAGAAAAAAAGGTATTAAAGCCCCATACCTTATCAAGATAAATGTAGCTATTAATATAGAAAATAGGCACAGGCAAATGATCACTGGCTTGGGTTTAGATTTCCCTGTATTAGAAAATTAGTTCAAGAATTGAAGTTCCACACACAGCTCTTGCAGACTTCTTCAGTTTGGGATACATTGTTTCACCTCTTTGCACTTGGTATAAATTATTATAAGCATAAGAAACTTTTGAAAGAGTATCAGATTAAATTTTAAAAATTTTGTGGTGTCAGTCCAGGGTAAGTAAAGCAACAGATAAACATGAAATACAAATACTCATATTTAATAAATGTAATAATAATAGAAAAATACTAATACCAATAAATTCAGGGTAACCAAAGTTTGAAACTCAGTCTTTATGAAAATCGGCTTTGCAATCATCATAATAGATTTTTTCCCTGAGTTTTTAATATCTAAAATATTCAGTGTAATTTTAGATAAATTTGTGGTTTTATTTTAATGTTTAGAAAAATAATTTGAATATATTTTTAATCACTGTTTAAATATTTAGTGAAAATTAATTATATAGTCTTATTTTACTTTATTGTTAGTTTAAATCATCTGTGAATAATTAGAAGTCTGATGAATAATGTTTAAAATAATTTAATAGTGTTATAAAGAGTAACACATATTTAAATAAAATTATATAGTTTTAAGCATCTCTTCTTGTGCACAGAATTTATTCTGATATTAAAAGAAACATATCAATGCTTTTTAAGAACTGAAAATTTAATAATATACTTTGCACATGAAGCATTATTTAGGAAACAATTAGTTATGAGTTCACTTATATAAGATTTAAAGTATATGCTAATTTGGTCTTTGAACACTATTGAGCAATGATGTAAATGACAGAATGTTAAATTAATTGTGGGAAAAAGATACAGTATTTTTTCTGAGTGTAGATGGAAATGTAGAGAATATTGTTGATACAATCATGTTTTTTGAATTTTGATAGCTTTATTAAAAAGTGTTGCTCTACAACATTTTCATTTTGTAGTTTTTGGCACATAAAGATTCACTTGCATTTAAGAAATGCTTAGGTATGCCAGGATAGCTCAACAGGTTGGGCGTTTGTTTTGCAATTGTGAGGTCTGGGGATTAAATCCTGGCCCCGGCCTGTGTAAACCCATATGCTGAACTGTGGTCCCACTTACCACACGGGAGGCTCCAGTTTGGTTCCCATCCTGTGCAGCCCCACATCCACCTGTGTGGAATGAAACTATGTCAAAACCTAACCACATATAATTCCGGAGACTGCTCTGGACCCTCCCACCATCTCTCTGTCTCTCTCTCTCAACTTCTCTCAAAATAATAAAATAAATCTTAAAAATAAAAAAGAAATTCTTCAACTATGTATTAACAGTAAATCTTTTTAATAATCTTGTCACAGTAAATAACCAGAAAAAATCCAAATACATTAAACCTGATAGTATGTTATAAATCTATTTCAGTTTTATAGAAAAAACTTAAACCTTAGAAACATCCTGTAAAATAATATGTTAATACCAAGAAAACTTTGCTAAACGGAGAATTTTCTGCTTCGAATATACAAAAATAACTGTTATAATTTTAGCACTATGTATATTTCTGAAATAAAAATTACTTTTGTGTCACATAATAGCTATAACATTCTCCTCTTCCCCATACCTTAAAAAAAGAGAAAATATAATAAAATTCCAGATGAACATTCACTAGTAACAACCAGAAAAGAAAAAGGGAGGCATGATAATGCCATTATCCTGTAATATAAACAAATTAATGAGAAAATTCTGGAACAGTGTAGATAACATAGGCTTCTAAAAGTGAGTGTCCCACAGTTCAAAAGAACATACAGTTAAGTCTCAATACCCATGGCTTTTTATTGATATCGCTGAAACTAGAGTAATCATAAGGGTTGGAGACATTGCTTTTTTTCTTATACCAGATAGAGGGCAAGGTTGGGGTGAACAATTTTGAGAATAAAGGCTATGGAGAAATGCCTGAAAACAAGGGAAATGGAAACAAGGCCACTTTTTCTGATACAAGTAAATTTTCCTGTCATATAAAATGAGTATGCGGTGTATCTTACATTGTCCAAATACATGGGAGAACTGAAGGAAGTCTGAAATGTCTAATAAAGGCATGTATGAAACACTGAGTGCCACTTCATGAGCTCTAAATTCTTTTAAACTAGTGAACAGAAAGACTGCATCCTATGTGCACTACAAAATGTTTTTCACTGTGGTGGGAAAGACGTAACGTAATCTTCAACAGCCTAGAAATGAACAGAAAGTCTCAGACTGCCAGAACACGAGAAAAATTATAAAAGGTACAGACATAATGAAAATACATTTTAGATGAGAAAACCAATACCAAGACCAAATAACAAAAAAGAGGAGCATAGCAGAAGGGAATAATATGCCCAGATTTAAAAATAAGCTTCACCCAAGACACTCAAGAAAGTTTGTTAAAGTTCTTTGAGCAATAGACCAATGCACTAAGCACATTAATTCAATAAAATCACAACCTAAATTAATAAACAGAGAATTATAAAATTTAAGGAAAATTTGTAGAGGATTAAAACAATATCTGAAATAAACTCAGAAATAAACGGGTAGTACCAAAGGACAAACAGAAAAAGAATTATTGACAAGGGGCAATGCTTAGATTAGTATGGGAGACCACAAATAATAATAATAATAATAATAATAATAATAATAAAAAAAACAGAGAGAGAAAAAGAGCAAATCAGTGAGAAAAATGTATTTACATTCAAAATAATGATGATTAATTTATAGTTACAAAATAATCACAGGGATATAAAATACAGCATAAGAAATATAACTAATATTTTAATAACTATGTATAGTGTGAGGTGGGTACTAGACAAAGTGGAGGGGTAATTTCATAAATCATATAAATGTCAAACAACTATACTATTCCTTGAAAATAAACATAAGATAATACTGAATGTCAAAATAATAATAAAAAGTAAGAATGATTGATTTTCTTGTGGTATAAATCTCAACAACTAATAATAAAAAGATTGTTTAACACAATAATAAAACCAAAATTTGCCCCAAAAGACTAAAAAGTTTAAATTGTTATATAGAGCACTTTGGGTTCCAGGTAACACTTACACATCTTTTAGTTAAATAAATCTCCAATGATATGTAAGAAATAGCTCAAAACACCGGGGAGAAGAAGGCAGCCATTTAACAAGGTTAGGTGTTTCAGACTAGAATTAGATTCTTCAACAGTAATATTCAATACTAAGATTATGAAGTTAAAAAAATATATATGGGCCAAAAGATGCAGTCATTCTCAAATAAGAATCAACTGTGGACAACAAAACTTTAATTTCTTGAACAAGTATTATTGATGGTTAATAATATCCAATTAAAAAGTTAATCAGAATAAATACTTTCCCAAATAGGAAAACTTTGATCAAAAAAACAGCTTCTTTAAAATACAGAACAAATATTCCATAATTAAAAGCTTAACAGAATAAAGTGGAAAGTAATAAATGTCATCAGATTAAAGTAGTCGTGTGTATATCAAATATTAGAATGGAGAAAATGGTGAGAGTGCTAATGACCTCACCCTGTATAGCAAAAATTAAATCAAATTTGTTTAAGAATACATGTAGTTCAAAAAATAATATATCCAACCTGTTATCGGTTGCCAATACTGCCTTGTTTAATCTTAAAACTTCTAAGGCAATAATACATTTGGGGTAAATTAATATAGTCTTTTAAATGTAGTTATTTTCAGGTTCACCGCAATTTTACTTCATTCTGGTAATTCAAGTAAAACATTATTTTGTTGTATATATTTTTTAATAAAAAGAAAAAAAGATGTTTGTTTGCTCATCATGTTTGGAAAAATATGTGTAATGGTTTTTATTTAAAAGTAATTATGTACTTAATTGAAAATATATTACGTGATCTTTTACAGTAGCCTCCCTTTATCCACTGTTTTGATTTCCATTGTTTTACTTTCTGTGGTTTCAATTACCCACATCTACACTTGGTCTGAAGATATTTAAATGGGAAATTCCAGAAATAAACAACTTGTAAGTTTTAAATTTTGCACCATTCTGAGTAATTCGTTGAAATCTTGTGCTATTCATTCTTCTTTTGTTGTGGCGTCAATCATCCCTTTGTTTAGAATCTTCACATAGTATATACTACCTGCCACATAGTTGCTTAGTGACCATTTGCCTTATCAGATCAACCTTTGCAGTATCACACTAGTTGTGTTCAAGTAATGCTTGCTTTACTTAATAAAATATAAGAATGGTGATTCCAGCAATTTAGATATGTCAAAGAAAAGCCATAAAGTGCTTCCTTTTAGTGAAAATGTATGTATAGGAGAAAGCATAATATATATATATATAGAATATATATAGGGTCCAGTACTATCCTCAGTTTTAGGCATCAACTGGGGGTCTTGGAACATATTGTAAGTGGATAAGGGAGAACTAATTTATTACCCTATTTCTAAACTTATTAATATTATAAAAATTTCAATATTAGTTTATAAGTGTATAAATGAATTAAAGATAAATTATAAGTGTATTTATTTGTATAGCATTAATGATATGGTAGTAATACCACAATTTTAAAAATTAGTAACTTAAAGAATTAATAAAAATTCAAATCCATGCTGTGAACAACATATGTCCAAACTTGGAGGGCATACTCGTAAGTCACAGATTGCTATGTGAATGAAAGAGTTTACATTGTAAACTGTGATTTAGTAAAATATATGAACACAAGGCAAACTGAACACTGTATTCCCAGATGGAAAACTGTAGTTAAAAATAAGATAATTTCAGTTACATATTGAAGTGTCAGCAATGCTGTAAAGAGCTAATAACAGTGTGAGCGAACGTCTCTGTGTGCATATGGATAGAAAGTACATACATAAATGCCTTGAAAATTTTAATATTCTCTACTAAATGTGTCTGAGATATTACACTTTCATTTTAGATTATTATGTCCAATTTAATAAAGTTTTTCCTGTTGACTATTTCATGGTAATTATGGTATTTCTGTTGACCATTTCATGATAATTTTTAAAAATTAGCCTTTTATGTTCTAGATGTTTAGAATAGTGTCCAGTCAACCAGTAAGCCCCCAGAAGTACTTTATACTAAGTAGGCTCAGGGAAAAGCCAAGAGTTAAAATGTAGAATGGTGAAGACAAGAGTCACTGTAACATTTTATCTACAGACACAATGATAGCATGTTGTACTGTTAATCCTTTCACTTTCTTTTTAGTTTTGCACTCATCCTGTAACTATATCCTCAATCACATCTATGAAGAATAAACCGTCAGGAAGAGGAGTAGTGAGAAGAGGCTTAAGCCTCAAAGGCAGCAAAACAGTCTGTCTTAGAATGTCAGTGACTACGGTCCATTCTTCATAATAACATGAAATGACAGTGAGACTGGGAAATTTCTTCACGGGCTAGCAAACCACTCAGTTAAAGAATCCATGTCCTTGCAAAGTTGGTTTGTCTTTATGAAAATAACGACTTCTCCAAGGAGTTTTCTCTTAACACACAAGTGAGTATGGATGGAAACAAAGATAATTCTCCCACACGTTTATGCAATACAGATAGACCCAGGTGGATAAAGTGACTCAATGAAATATAAAGAAGGGAGCTTTAGAATAACCTGAACTTAAAAATAAAATACAAATTAGGGCAAACTAAAACCAGGTTTACATAAAAAATAAAGTAAGTAATCAAATCATAAATCAATAAACCCTCTCTCCTTCGTACCTTCTCATCTTTCCCTGTCTTTTCCTCCTTAGACAAAATGGGCACTATCAAGACACACTAAACACAGGCAAGGTTTGTGGTGACACGCTCCACAAGGTGCCACTCTTTCTTACGAAGTCTAACAAGATTATGTCCTTCACTGTGGCGGTAAATTAGCCAAGTTTCTAGAGTCTCTTCAGGTCATTGGGCAAAGTGGTCCCAAGGGCTCTACATTCTTTTTCATTAGAACGACGATTCTCAGGTCACTGCAGGCT